>RJWM01001482.1:0-65541 GCA_004363535.1 Dasyprocta punctata | reverse complement strand
TAGATAGCGCATCCTTGCAGCTGCAAGAACATCACAGGGAGATAGAAGGGCTAAATCAGGGCTGAATATGGTCTTGTGTTTTGCAGGTTTTTAGTTAGGCTACCACAATAGGGCATTTATTAGTAATGAAAACATGCTTCAAGGTCTTTAACTAAATCTAAAACTTTCTGCCTATGCTGACGAATCATGTAACCATAGAAACCATGTAACCACAGAGACACCTGTTGATTTCATTCTTTTATCTAAACTTTCAACCCTGGCCAAAAAAGAAAGTATATATTATTCTGTTAGAGCTTGCAAAAGTAGTAGTAATAGTAATGGTAGTCATAGTAGTAGAAGCAATAAACGAAGCAGATTCAAGCAGTCTTTGAGCTGTTTGTGTGTCTGTTCTCCACGCGCCAATGCTCAGCCCACCTTCGGGGACTCTGTGGACCTAGCCCGGCTGGACTGCGGCACATCAGAATCAAAGCTAACTTCTTTGCACAAAATCTCAAATCAAGGAGAGCTTGGAGTGAAGTATTTCAAATTCTAAAGGTAAACAACTTTCAGCCAAGATTGATGTACCCTGCAAAACTATCTTTCAAAACTGATGGAGAAATAAGATACTTCCATTACAAAGAATATCTGAGAAAAATTTTTAACTACCAAACCAGCACTCCAAAACATTGAGTTTCAAGAAAAATATAACAAGAACTACAACTTCATGGAATCCAACAGAATTAACCCACCAGGCAAGGCAAATAATTAAGCAGAGGGAGAGGGAAAAAAGGGAGAACTGACAACAGGAAAATAACAGGACAAGGATAAGTCAATACATATCAGTTATAACCATCAGTGTTAATTGTCTCAATTCACCAATCAAAAGACATAGACTGGCAGACTGGGTCAAGAAGCAAGATCTAACAATATACTGCATACAGGAAACACATTTCATTCAAAAAGAAATTCATTGACTGAAAGCCAAAAGATGGAAGACAATACTCCATGTGACAGGAACCAAGAAAAAGCAGTGGTAGCTATTCTATTTGCAGACAAAGTGAATTTCAAGCCAACTGATTATGAAAGATAAAGAAGGTGACTGCACCCTTGTAAAGAGAACTATTCAAGAGGAAGAGATAATGATAATAAATGTATATACAACAAATACCAGTGCACCCAACTATATAAAACAAATACTAATGGGCATGAAAAATTAAATAAGCCCTAATACAATTGTATTGGGGAAACTCAATACCCCACTGTCACAAAAAGACAGATCAACTAGACAAAAAATCAGCAATGAAATATTAGAAGTGAGCTAAACTTTTGAACAAATGGACTTAGTATATATCTACAGAGTGTTCTACCCCACAAATAAAAACATCAAAATACACATTCTTCTCAGCTGCATGTGGAATGTTCTCTAAAATAGACAATATACCAGTTCACAAAGCATTGTTAAGTAAATGCAAA
Organism: Dasyprocta punctata; assembly: GCA_004363535.1. NCBI lineage: Eukaryota > Metazoa > Chordata > Mammalia > Rodentia > Dasyproctidae > Dasyprocta > Dasyprocta punctata. The sequence goes on along the minus strand of RJWM01001482.1, from coordinate 64,089 downwards.
GGATTTGAAATTATTCCATGAATATTATCAGACCATAGTGCAATGAAATTGGAATTCCATGGCAAAAGAAACCACAAGAATTGTATAAACACTTGGAAATCAAATAGCAACCTCCTGAACAAGAAGTGCAGCACAGATGAAATCAAAGAAGAAATTGAATAGCTTTTGCAACTGAATGATAACAACAATACAACATACCAGAATTTATGGGACACAACAAAAACAATTCTAAGAGGGAAATCTACAGCAGTAAATACTCATATCAGGAAAACAGAGTAACAGCATATAAACAACTTAGTAGTGAACCTAAAACTTCTAGAAAAAGAAAAGCAGGCTAAGCCAAAAGCTCAGATGAGGAGGGAAATTACAAAGATCAGAACAAAAATTAATGCATTGGAGACTAAAGAAACAATAAAGAGAATCAATGAATGGAAAAGTTGGTTCTTTAAAATATTAAATAAAATCTACAAATCCTTATCCAACCTTATCAAAATAAGGAAAGAAAAGACTCAAATTCATGCCATTAGGAATGAAAATGGTGAAATCATAATGGACTCTGTAGAAGATCATCTATACCTACTTTGAAAGCTTGTATTTTAATAAGATGGAAAATGGAAAAGAAATGGACAGATTCCTGAATACATATGAATTACCGAAACTGAATCAGGAAGATATAAAAATCCTAAATACAGCAATATCAGTGAAATTGAAGATGTAATTAATCCCAGGCTCTGATGAATTCATTGCTGAATTCTGCAAGAAATTTAGAGAAGACTAACACCAGTACTTCTCAAACTCTTTAATGAAATTGAAAGGAAAGCAATCCTCCTAAATTCATTTGTGGAAGTGAGCATTACCCTGATACCAAAGCTGGAGAAGGACCCAACTAAGAAATTACACACCAATTTCCCAAATGAACATAGACACAAAAATCCTGAATAAGACACTGACAAACAGAATGTATCAAGTCATCAAGAAGATTATACACCATGACCAATTGGGACTCATCCTAGGGATGCAGGATGGTTCAACACATGTAAACAAATAAGTATAATTTACCATATGAACAGAGCCAAGGACAAAAATCATATGATCATCTCACTAGATACAAAAAAATATTTTTCACGAAGACCAGCATCCATTCATGATAAAAAACCTCACTGAAAATTGAAATAGATGGCCTTTATCTCAATCTGATAAAAGTCATCTATAACAAACCAACAGCCAACATCATACTAAATGGACAAAAACTGAAAATAAGACATGGGTGTCCACTGTCTCCACTCTTATTCAACATAGTCCGGGAAACTTCAGCCAGAGCAATTAAAAAACAGAAAGACATAAAAAAAAATAAAGATAGGAAAGGAAGAAGTTAAATTATCTTTATTTGCAGATAATATGATACTCTATATAGAAGACCCCAAAACTCCACTAGTAGATTTAGTTTGCAAATTCAATAGTGTAACTGGATGCAAATAAACACTCAAAAATCAATAGGCTTTCTGTTCATGAGTAACAGACTCACTGAGAGAGAAATCAGGAAAACACCTTTCCCAGGAGCATCCAAAAAAAAATGAAATACCTAGAAATCAATCTAATGGAGGATGTAAAACACCCCTACATTGAAAACTACAGTACTTTTGAAAAGGAGATTGAAGAGAATATTAGAAAATTGAAAGACATCTCCTGCTCCTGGGTAGAAAGAAGCACTATAATGAATTGGCCATACTTCCAAAACTGTTGTGCAGATTTAATGCAATTCCAATCAAAATTTCAATAGCATATCTCACAGAATTAGAGAAAACAATCCTAAAAGTCATCTGAAAGCAGAAGAGACATAGAATAGCAAAGGCGATCCTGGACAACAAAGGCAAAACAGGGAGGATCACAATCTCTGACTTGAAATTATACTGCAAAGCCACTGTGATAAAAAGTGTGGTACTGACAAAAAAAGCAGACCCAAAGATCAAGAGAATAGAGTTGAAGATGCAGACACACTAAATTACCTTATCTTTGACAAAACTGTCAGATACATTCACTACAAGATACATTCACTACAAGAAAGATATCCTCTTACTGAACAGTGTTGGAAAAATTGACTCTACACATGCCAAAGGTTAAAATTGGACCCATATTTTTTACCATGCCCTAAGCTAAATTTGGAATGGATGAAACATCAAAGTACTAAAACAGAAACATTAAATCTTCTGGAAGATAGAATAGGTAAAACTCTTGAAGACATTGGTGCAGGCAAAGACTTTATGAATAAAACCCCAGTTGCATAGTAACTATGATAAAGAATCAACAACTGGAATTTTATCTTATTAAAAAGCTTTTTGAGCAGCAAGAAAAACCACCAACAAAGTGAAAAGACAATCCACAAAGTGGGAAAAGATGCTTCCCGGCTGTTCCTCAGACAAAGGTTTACTATCTAGAACATATAAAGAACTCAAAAACATCAGACCTCCCAGATTTAAAAACCAACCCAAAAACTGGCATTTGAGATGAACACACACTTCTCAGATGAAGAAATACAAATAGCAAATAAATATATGAAAAAAACATTCAACATCACTGGTCATTAAACAGATGTAAATTAAAACAATCCTGAGATTCCACCTGACCCTAGAAAGAATGGCTATTATCAAGAAATCAACTAATAACAAATGCTGGAGGGGATATGGGGACAAAGGAGCCTTTCTCCACTGTTGGTGGGAGTGCAATCTGGTGCAACCACTGTGGAAATCAGTATGGGGATTCCTCAAAAACCTAGGATTGGAAATCCTATTTGACCCAGCTATTTCCCTTATGGGGATCTTCCCAGAAGAATTAAAAACATCTTAACATAGCAATATATGTGCACCCATGTTTATAGCAGCACAATTTGTAATAGCAAGATTTTAGAAACAATCTAAATGCTTATCAATTGAAGAATGAATAAAAAAGGTGTGGTAATTTTATCCAATGGAGTGCTACTTAGACATAAAGAATAATAAACTTGAGACTTTCATAGGTAAATGGATACAACTACAGACAATACTCATAAGTGAAATAATTCAGACTTACATGTGTAAACATCATATTGCCTTTCTAGAGTGAGAAGCTGAAAGAAATAGTATATATATATATATATATATATATATATATATAGCTAATATACTACACTATACTACTAATTACTCTCAGTTCATTGAAAAGAAAGATTTGTGCTCATATAGATAGCTTGGACAATTAAATGTAGATATCTTGTACTCTGAGTAAATAATTTAAAGATAACGATATGCAATGAATTAAATATTGTTGTCTTCTTTAAAAATACACTCAGAGAGATGAATAAAACAGTTTGGAGGATCCAGAAATAGAATCGTTAGAGTCATAAATGAATAGTCAATAATTTTCTGACAAAAATGTTAACATAGAAAGGATAAGGGACTAGGGATGTGGCTCAGTGGTTGAGTGCTTGTTTAGCATGCTCAAGGACTTGGGTGAATCCCCAGCAGGCAGGAGAGAGGAGAGAGAGAGAGAAAGACAGAGAGAGAGAGAGAGAGAGAGAGAGAGAGACAGAGACAGAGACAGAGACAGAGACAGAGAGAGACAGAGAGGGAGGGAGAGAATAGGAGGGTCCTACTATTCCTTCAAGGATATGATGCAAGGACCTAACTTACTTTTATGTAGTCCTACATCCTAGAGGTTCTCCCTCCTTGCAATAATACCATGATTTGTATACCAATCCATTCATACATGAAGTTTTGGGGAATGTTGCATTTCTAAACCATAACAGAGCTTGATTCTGCTATTATAAGAATCTTGAATGATTGATGTTCTAGTCTGGTTTTTGAAAAAGTTTCATTTGCTAAGTGTATCCACTTAATTCTCTGTGTATTAAGCCAAATAATTGCTTTAGCCCCTATTTTTCTAAATAAAAAGAATAAAAGTCTGACTATGTGGAGCACAATACATGTAGGCAATTATAATGAATAATCAGGAAATTAAATGTCAAGTAGTTAGACTAATTAGGCATATGAAACTTATCCTTCAGCCTCTACAACTAGTTGGGACTATATCACAAGGCTCAGGATAGGAAAAGTGATGTACGCTATATTTAGGCTAGCCCCCAAATTTAGGCAGTCTTGCAGATTTTCCATATTTATTTGTCAATCAAACACAGAAAGTCTAGCCAAAGTTGAAGACATTGCTAGTCAGTCATGCTACTACATGAAAGAAAGTTTTCTTAATATCTGTTGATCAGACACTCCCTCTAATCCCCCAAAATCATGCTGAACTGTAAAATAAGGGAGAAGTAATACCTGGTCATTTAAACTACTAATATTTTTAGGTCATTGGTTAGATTAAATGCCTGTTAATTAATTTGACTCAACCTGAGTATAAATTCTTGTTTTACTTATGTGTCATTAATCAAGAAACTTAAATATTTGAGACTTGGTTTCTCATCTGTAAAAGATGAATACTAGCACCTGATTAAGAGATTGTAATTAATAAAATAGATGTGTTTTATAATGCTTAGAGTAGCATAGATACTGGACATTTATTATTAAATGGTCTCTTGTTTAATATTTTAGGTATTAGTATTTTTCTTACAATAGTGATCAACACTTTCTAAAATTATTCATTGTCATTTTCGTGTCATAATAGTCAAAATATACTGAAAACTTTTAAACTGTATTAAAGAAATTGACTTTTCTTATTCAACATCAATTAGCAGTAATGGCTTCAGGGTTTTCCTGAGACTCACATTTTTGTGTAATGTCCATTGTGCAACCATTTAGTTCTAATCATTTATTTCTCATTCTGATATGGAGTTGCATGGTCTCCAGTGCAATGTGATGTCACAAAGTTAATTAACAAATTCATTACAAAAATAAAATTCTCAGTAACTATTCTCTTACTCTCTTGAAAATGTTTTACAGTGGCATTATCTGTGGCATGTAAATTATCTGAAACATGAAAAACATTACATAGGCACCGTTAAATGCATAGTAAATGTATGGATTATAACAAAAGTCTTTCTAGATTCATTTTTTCCTATTTAATTTTTGTGTTGGCAGAGAGATTTTAAGATACTTAACCCATCCTATTATTTAACCTGGAAGTCCTCGAGGATTTTTCTGTCAATAAGTTACAGTCTCTTGTTGAACTTTGTTGGTAATGGAAAGGCACATGAGGTCACCTGTTATGTTATTCAAAAGCTTTATCTGCCTTGGGAAAAGATAGTTTAAATATTTCAGTATCTGCTGCTCTAAAAAAATTCACCATTTGGCCTTTGTTGTGATCTCTGGAGCAAATAAAAATCTATTCTATAGTACTTTCTTACATTTTTAAAGTGCTATTGAAGGTGGAATTTGTTGCAGGAATCCATAGATATATAATACAACCTGAGAGAGCAACCTAGCAATAAGTAGTTGGAGCCAGTAAATGCAGAGTTACAAGTAAACCAAACTGCTGCTTTCTGTTGATCAATTTTGACATTTTCTATTTTTTAACAGGCATTCTCACCACATCTTTCTTGCCAACAAAGGAAAAGCCTGCCTATTCTAAGAATCAGATTGCCTTTTAGATATCAACAGATGAGCTGTGGTCATTGGATTACAAGGTAATAGATTTATTCCATCAGGAAGAAGTGGTCAAAGCAGGGATCCATCTAAGCTTTACAAATACCAACAAAAAAGAATTATAATACTTAGATTTTATTAAGTCACTAGATTCAGTCACTCCTAGTTTCTTAACATTACGTTTGATTTTCATTTTTTTACTTTATATATTCTTGACACTATGTAGGGTTCAAGGTGTCTCAAAAATTGAGTATCTACTTTTATTTAATTTTATCTTTAAATTATTTTATAACAGTCAATGTTGAAAGTATCATTTTAAGTTGCTATTAATCACTCTCTTTATATGCAGCCATTACCTATTAGTCTTTTCTATAATTGATTTTTCTCTTAATTTCAGATTTTGTTATTTTTATTTTTTTACAATGTCCCATATTATATATATATTTTATGCAAGTCTCTTTGGGTAGTATTTTTTTAGAATATATGTCTTGAAAAGATCTGAAAAAAGTGCTTTGCTAAGTTGATTTTCAGATTACACCAAGAAGAACCACTAGTGGAAATACTATATATCATCCTTGTTTTATGTAAAAGAAACATTTCCATAAATAAATGCAATGCAAAAATAGTATAACATTGAGGTGCATTTGCATCAGACTCTTTAAAGGTGATATTTAAAAAACATTGAGTGTTGTGTACACTATATGCTATGTGCATGTGTATGCACACTTAATTGGCAATTTCACTTTCAACACATATTAGATGACTCTGGCTAAAAACTATTCAACTGGTATGTGCATCCATTTCTGTCCCCCTTTAAATTCTTCTCCACACTCTCCTGAGATGGTTTTTCACAAAATGTAAATTTTTCTTACCTTTCACACTGTTTTGCTTTGTGATTATGACACAGCTAAGTATATAACCTATAATATCTCCCGAAGTACTTCCCCCAGTGTGCTCACCAATTTCATGCAGTACCACTAGTCTGTGGCTCTCTGCACTTCATGTGTATTGGTCATTTATTTTTTATTTTTATTTTTGGTAGCACCGGGGATCGAACTCATAACTTCACACCTGTCAGGCAGGCGCATAAGCCACTGAGCTGAACTCCAGGCCCTAGTTTTATGGCACAGGATCGCACTATGTAGTTCAGGCTGGCCTCGCTTACGTTGTAGCCCAAACTGGCCTCCAACTCACGGTGTTCTGCCTACCTCAGCCTCCTGAGTGCTGGGATTAAAGGTATGTGTCACCACGCCTGGCTGGTATTTGTCATTTTTCATTTCATTGAATTTCTCATAAAACCTACTGCTACTGAACAATTGTAAATGCTGCTTCCACACACTGAAAAGAGCTGTAAGCACACCCACCCCACCATTTTATTTCCTTTTTCATTAGTACAAGATACAAGAGAAAGATCTTGTAGTATGTACTTTATCAGAAGAGTGGGCAAGGTAAAAAAAATGAGATTTCTATTTTCAGCAATTATCACTCATTTACAGAAAAACACATCATTCTGTAGCGGTTGGCATACATGAGCTTTCAGGTGAGTGGAAGCATGGAAGCATGTCCACTCACCATGAATTTCCTAAGTCAGGACTCAACTGGTGTTCCAATCTTTTCTCAGTATGGAGAGTGTATATACACACATGTGTCTCTTAATTTTAGACTACGTAGCTAAATTTGTGCATTTATATATACACTGTATGCACATGTGCATATACACAAATAAACTGAATAATTAAATTTTGAAAGTAAAATTTTTGACAATTGCAGTAAGTAAAAATAATATCAGAGAATGTTTACCAGCATCATATCATACATTATTAATTAAAAAGTTTTTAATAAAGGTATTTGATTTCTTCTGTAGAGAAAAAAAGAGTTAAAATAGCCTTTTTTGAAGAAGTAGAGCATTCTTTTTTTTTTTTTTTTTTTTCTTTTTCGCGGCACCGGGGATTGAACTCACAGCCTTGCGCCTGCCAGGGCAGGCGCTTAAGCCACTGAGCCAAACTCCCGGCCCTGGTTTTTTTGAGGCAGGGTCGCACTATGAAGTAGAGCATTCTATTCAGAGATATTGGCATTTAGGAATATACACCATTTCCAAAAAAGAAATGAAACATCACTTTTGTAATGAAAAAGTATTATTTAGTGTAATTTTAATAACTGAATTTCTTCAATAAATTTAAGAAAGTTAAGAGAACAAATTCAGGTGTAGCTGTATTATTAGAAAAAAAACCCAGCTGATAGAGAATATAATGACTTACTATAAAGCTTGCAGCAGCCTCATAGATTTGAAAGTATTACTGCAGTAAAGAATGAATAACATCGGGAGGCTGAGGTAGGTGGAGCGTTGTGAGTTCGAGGCCGGCTTGGGCTACAACGCGGCGCAAGGCCGACCTGAGCTACATAGTGCGACCCTGCCTCAAAACACCAGGGCCGGGAGTTTGGCTCAGTGGCTTAAGTGCCTGCCCTGGCAGGCGCAAGGCTGTGAATTCAATCCCCGGTGCTGCAAAAAAAAAAAAAAAAAAAAAGAATGAATAACAACTAAAAATTTTAAAATGCCTACACATTTCACATTCTTAAGCTGATTTCAAGACATTTGAAAGCATAATTATCATTCACTTTTGATTTAATTTGTTGACTTTCATTGTCTAGCCTATATCATTACTTAAACTCATATTTGTAAAATAATATTTGTTTTCTTGGCTTCAATAGATCTGCTGTTTGCTGCAATCTAGTTTCCTTAACAGTTCTGACTGTTCTTACATTTTGCTAATAGTCTAAATTGAAAATAAGATATAGATAATATTATTTTTCTGTAATGGAACATTGTAGCTATTTGATGGATTGTAAAATACATATTTAGACAGAAAACAAATATCATACAAATCAAATAAAAAGCAAGCTGTCAGTGTATGTGAAAATTATATTTTGAAAATATTCTAAGTATAGAACTGGGAAAAATATATTTTTTAAAAAATGCATGTATTAAGATTTTAAGTGAACTTAAGTTTATTTCAATAACTCAGTTCAAGCACTTTCCTCTGTTCATTGAATGTTTAAATTTTACTATTTCTTCTTTGTAAGTTTACTTCATAAACTATTTTTAATAAGACCAAGTAGGCACAAGGAAACCTAGGTCTTTTTAATGATCTATCAGTATTATTTCTAAATTTAAAACCTATTTTCATACCTTAATATTCAATTCAATTCTTCAAACCTAATCCTAACATTTTAAAAAGGTTTTAGAGCTTTGATATCTACATCTTCCCAAGGGATCATGGCTCCTCTTTCATACTTCATTGGATGCCTTTTCCCAAGCACATTGGTTTCAAAAATTTATGCTTTGTTTTGTTTTACTCTTGGGCAAACTATTAATGCAAATGTGCTATCCACCCTTAGTTTCTGAGGTGCATACTCTAATTTATATGTACACTAAATATATGTAAATTAGTGATAAGAGTAATGTTCAAGGAAAAATTTAATTAGAGAAAGAGTAAGACAAGGTAACAGAGTAAAGAAGGCTTTGGGTAAATACAAGTATTTTTAATATTTTTGGAGGACACAGTATGTTTTCTTGCCCAAAGTGAAGTTTAGCTAAAAAAATGTTGAAAGATTAGGAAAAATTACCTTGAAAAAAAATGTCTTTTCTTTCTTTAGAAAAGCATAGTCACTGGGACACATTAAGGAGTAGAATGTCTTAATCAGATTTGCTTTTAAGTATATTTTACTTTGACTTTCTCATGAGGTAAGGTTGAGAAGGATAGGTTGTAGGTGAATTAAATTTAAATTTAACTTCTAAGAGAATTTTTATTATTGTTGGTATAAAAAGATTTTGAAAATATATATTTGAACATGGGGCTAACTGATCTGTTCAAAACTTGTTTTTTATTTATTTTTTTATTTAAGAGAAAAAAGACACATATAAGAAAGACAATTATTTCAAGATTTATAAAAAGAAAAGATGAGGTCCTTAAATCTAGATATTAAAAATTAAAATATAATCCATTATCAAGAAGATACTAGACAGGAGTAAGAAAATTTGATACAATCATTAGCTCTACAGACTGCTTTACAATGTAGCACAGAAAGGGCATCTACCCCTCTGAGCTTCTGTGTCCTCTATTTTTGTCCTTTGCTATAAAGAGTTGATGATCTTTGAGACACCATCCTTTGTTCCTATTTAAGGCAACATAGTATGTAACAGGATATGACAAATGGATATGCTTTATTGTGGCATAAATGGATAAAAAGTAAAACTTAAGTAAAAATAAACTTTGCAGTTTACTACTTATGTTTCTCAAATTATATTTAAAAAAAATATCCTGGTGTTCTCTGAGGTTCTGTTAAGAGCCTTTTCATAAATGGCAATATTCTGCTTCATATTGTTGCTATCCTGGCAGTGGGTGATTGGATCAAAGTCCAGAGAAAATTCAAGTAGAATAGATCTTCTAAATATAAAACTCCTGGAGGTTTTCATAGATAACAAAGGCGCATGGTAGTGGAGAGACAAAGAATAGTTTTGTGGTAAACAGAATCTAAGATACCTGGTGTTGTGTCTCATGCCTGTAATCTCAGCTCTTTGGGAGGCTGGGGCATGAGGGTTTCAAGTTTGAGCCCAACTTGAGCAACACAAATTTATTCTGTCTCAAAAATAAAAAGCAATAAAAAAAATTTTGGGATGCAGCTCAGCATGAAAGTGCTAAATTAAATCCCCAGAACCACACACACACACACACACACACACACACACAAATTCAGGAGTCTAACAAAAACTGAATACAGACAGAAGTTGCAGTGAGAAGTTAACTACAGGCATAGGGACACAAATCAGATTTTAAAAAAAGAGAAGTGCAAAAAGATGAACAGTTACAAATTGCTTCTGTACAGATGTAGCAAGGAAGGATAATTGTTCATAAATGGTAAATTATATGATAGCTATCTGACAATATGTCAGCCACAGAGTGGCAAGAAGGGGCACTGAATAGAGGAAGAACTGAGGACCAGGTTGCCAAAAAGAAAGAGAAAGCAATAAACTGAGAAATAAGATTCTGAGAAAGACTAAGTAGAAAAAGAAGCTGAATTCTATGATATCTGAGGCCATTACGGACTGAATTGTATCTCCTGAAAATTTATATTAAAGCTGTAAGCCTCAACATGACTGTATTTGGATACAGAGAACTGAGAGTCTTAGTTAAGGTTAACCGAAGCCACAGATACACACACCCAAACCTGCAGGACTGATGTGCTCACAGGAAGAGACAGAGATACCTGAGCCTTCTACCTGACCAGAAGAAAGACCATATGAAGACACCCAGAAAAGATGACCATATGAAAGCCAAGAAGGAAGCTCTCTCTGGAAAGGGAACCTCTAGAAACTTTGATCTCGGACATGCAGTCTCCACAACTGTGAGGAAACACGTTTCACAGTGTAAGCCACCTAGCCTTTGGTATTTTATTTTGGTGGCATGAGTAAACTAACACAGCATATATGTTGGGCTTCTATTTAAATTTTAGCATTTACTTTATACTAAATTCGTTCTATCTCAGGACTATCCCAGTACAATAAAGAGTCTATGACAGACTTAGAAAGGATCCAAAACACATGAATGAAATAAAATGGGTCCATTTCAAGAGAAAACTTGATTAACTGTGCAACTCATTTCAGATATTAGAGTTTATGTTTTCAGTTATGATGGTAGAGATTGTGGCAGGTATTAATTTCTTTTCTATTAATCCATCAGTCCTTTCAGTACTCATTAGTACTTATCAATCCATCAGTTCTAAATTGGAAGATTGTAAGTATATTCAAATCATGTATTTTCATCCTAACATTCAATATAGGTGCTTACAAATCAAGTAATTAAAATTATGGGGATGCTGTGCTTTCCATATCTGCAAGACTAATAGAATGTTTTTAGAAGCAAATCTGATTAAGAGAGCTACAATGTTAAATAAAAACACGTTAATCAGAAATTTGGGAATACTACTCATCCATAAAAAAGATAAACAAGACATTTTATAGGTAAATGGATGCAACAAGAGGCCATACTCATAAGTGAAATAAATCAAACTCAAATGTATAAGTATCATATTGTTTCCCTGGTGAGGAACTGAAAGAGTAAATAAGGTCCAAAATACACAATAGATAATGAGAAATGGGAAGAAATTGTCCAAAAGGAAAAAGGGACTAGGATGGGGGGAAAGGGAAGGGAGGGAAGGCAAAAGGAAAAGACCAAAATACAAGATAGTTATACTACTAGTTTCTCTTAGTTCATTGAAAAAGAAAAATTTGTGCTAATATTGCTTGGAGAATTTTATAACCCCATATCTTATATGATAATTAACTATTTTAAAGATAATAATACTTAATGTATAACTATTGCTAGTCTCCTAATATTTTATTATGAAACTTTATTTTACTTTTTTCCCATAAATTAAAAAAAATTAAATACATATTTAAAAAAGGAATTTGTACATCAATCTAACTGATTACAAATTGCTCCTGATACTTGAAAATGATAAAGTATGCACACAGGCTTCAGGTATGACTATACTTTCATATTGGTTTTCTTTCCAGAGGCAAATCTGAGAAACAAGCTCATTTCCTAGCACTTTGCTTTCTTTCTTTATTTTAATTTTTGTTAAAAACAATTGTCAAGGACACTGGAATTCAATGAAAATGTTGTTTGCAATCATTTGTTTTTTCAAATTCTGTTTTGTTTTGTACTGGGGGTTACACTGAGGCACTCCACAGAGCTACATCCCCATTCTTTTAATTGTTTTTCCCCAACAGGTTCTTGTTACGTTGCCCAGACTTGACTTTGACTTTCAGTCCTTCTTCTTCTTCAGCCTTTCTCAGTGCTGGGATTGCATACGTGCACCACCATACCTGTTACGTACATTTTCTTGCAAATGACTTGTTTATCTTTTATAGCAGAGAAATACTCCATTTTGAATAAGTTTCACATTTTCTTTATCCATTCATCTAGTGATGGACATATAGGCTACTTCCAAGATTTACCTATTAAGAGTAATGCTGTTATAATCATAGGTACACATGTATCACTGCAATATGATGTTTTTATTTATTTGTGGACAATATTACCTAGAAGGGAAATACCTGAGCCAAACTGAAATTTTTTTAGTTTGTGACGAATCATCATACTGTTTCCAGAGTTGTTCTGCTAGCTTAGAATTGCACCAATTAAGTATAAGGTTTCTTTTTACCCTGAAGTCTTACCAACATTTGTTATAATTTGATTTCTTGAGATAGTCGTTCTTATTGGAATAAGGTGGAATCTTGGTGTTACTTTGATTTGCATTTCTTTAATGATCATAGATTTTTTAATTTTAAAAATTTATTTATTAGCCATTTGTATTTCTGAGGAGTGTTTCTTTTTTGTCTTGACCATTTTTTATTGGGTCTTTTATTTTAGAGATCTAATTTTTAAGGTTTTTATATATTCTCAATATTAGTGCTCTCTCTGAAGAATAGCTGGCAAATATTTCTCCCATTTTGTAGATTGTATCTTCACTTCGTTGATTGATTCTTTTCCTATGCCAAAATGTTCTAATTTGCTGTGATCCCATTTGTTGATTCTTGGCATTATTTCTTGCACAATTGAGGATCTGTTCAGAAAGTCTTTGCCTATCTCTATGTCTTCAGGAATTTTAGCTATTTTATCTTTCATCAAGTTAAGTGCTTCTGTTTTACCATTTAGGTTTTGATCCAATTTGATTTTAGTTTAATACATGGAGAGAGATATGAGTCTATATACAATCTTGTGCATGTGGATAGCCAATTTTCCTGGCATCATTTATAAAAAATGCTGTCTTTCCTCCAGTGTATGTTTTTAACCTTATTTTCAAAGATCAGATAGCTCAATGTGCCTGAAGTTATTTCTGTATTCTCCATTCTATTTCATTGATCCACATGTCCATATTTGATTTTTTTTCTGCCAATACCATGCTGTTTTTACTACTGTAGCTTTGTAGTATAGCTTGAAGTCTGGTTTTGTGATGCCTCTTGCTTTACTCTTGTTGCCCTGAATTGCTTTGGCTATTTTGGTCTTTTCTAGTTCCATAGAAATTTTAAATTCTTGTGTCTAATTCTGTGAGGAACACTGTTGGTATTTTGATTGAGAAAGTGTATCCATTTTGGAAGTATGGCCATTTTCACAACATTTGTTCTGAATAAGCAGGATCAAGGGATATCTTTTCATTTTCTGATATCTGCTTTAAATTCAACTGAGACAATTATGTGATTGTTGCCCATATTTCTGTTTATGTGACATATGACATTTATTGGTTGGCTAGTGCTGGATCTTCACTGTGTCCCTGAGTTGAAATTTACTTGGTTATGATATATAATCTTTTTTGATGATTTGCTGCATTCCCTTTGCCAATAACTTGATTCTTCACAGTATCATAGGGAGTTAAAATTTTTTCCACATTACAGTGCATGTTGGTCATACAAATTAATGCCTTTCATTTTGGCAGGTTTGTAAATGCACAAAATGTACTTCAACTATTCCCTCAACACCTGTCTCACCTTCTCTCCTAGTCTCACCAAGTTTTGAGTTGGTTTGAATGTCTAAAATGTATTTTAATCATATTCTTGTCTTCCTATTACTTTTCCTTAAATTGACAAAATCCGATGGACCATTAAAATAACTGATGTACACTGAGGCTCCTCACTGTCCATTGTATTCCAGTTTTCTAAACTGGAATTTTCTCTTCTTTTATCTCCTCATTAAAATCTTTTTTTCTGTGGGATCTACTTTTTTCAAACCTCTAAATGTGGCTGATCATTTTATGATAATTAAATTTATGTATTTTCATTAATGTGATAAATATTTCCTGTTTTCCTGGGATGGTGGTGGTAGTGGTAATGGTGGTGGCAGTGTGTGTGTGTGTGTGTGTTAGTGTTTTGTTTTATTTTATTTTATTTTAAAAAGAAGCTATAGAAAATTGAACGTCAATCCCCGATAAGAGAATTTGTGATAGTGCTTCTGCAAACACTTCTGAAATGTTCAAACTATACATAAAATTAATAAATCTTATACTCTGAATTATATTCCAAATATCAGTTCTGTGTTTTTTACCCTTACAGTGAATTTAAGACCCTACTGACCTAACTTTAAAGTGAGATGAATATGTTTCCTCTTAGAAGTTTCACAGATTAAGACAGTCTTGAATCATTCCTTCTCCAGGAGTACAATAAAAAGTGTGATTCTCCATTATTCTATCATGCAGAACTCTGAACACTGCCACATATTTGAAGTATGTATAGTAATAATTGACATTAGTAGTAGTAAAACTGAAATATGAGGTTCCCATGTGACTCATGAGTCAACAAAGTAGAATTATATTCCAACATAGACAGTAATCTAAAATATGCATATTTAATAACTTAAATAATTACCTGATTAATAACAACATTTTTCCCTGTCTTTTTCCAGGTTAGAAGATCTTTATTGAATAAGACTTTCCAGATATGGATTTATTTTTGAGGTGAATTTATAGATTGAAACTTGAAGTTCACTCTTTTTAACATCCAAATATAACAGTTTGCACTGAAATCTAAAATATGTTCATGAAACATGTTAAATACGTGATGACAAAGGGTACATGTGGGTAAAAGGAAATCAAGTATTTTAAATAAGATTTTCTTTAATTTCCTTCAATTTCTGTCCTCTGAATTTCATGAATGCTCTACACGGATAGGAAAATGCCTAGTTGTTGCAGCCCAGTGAAATTAAAATATGAAAATGAGAAAAGACTTTGTCAATCTTTGTCCACCTTCCTGTCATTAAAATATAATTTATCATTATTTATTTTTCTGGGCTTGTCTTTATTTAGTTGCATATTATTTATTACAGAAATGATTGCATTTGGTATGCTAACACTTTGACATCTTTGAATTAGTTCACGTAAAGATTTTTAAAAGTATATGCATTGGTGGCTTTCCTTCATTCACATTCTGATTAAAACTTGTGGAACCTATAAGGAACAAATACCAATTAATTATGTTAAATGCTAGTAAATTAATATTAATGATCTATGGAATACCAGTATACTAAGAACTCTTTCCCACAAAACCTGCAACACTTTATATCTGTGTAATTTCTATCCAAGGAAGTAAAACTTGCTATGAGTTTTTAGCATTATTTTTTACTTATATCAATCATCCAATGTTAAAAATGGGGAAATTATACTCAAAGAAGACTTTTCTGTAAATTATTTCTATGAAATCAAGGTCCTCAAATGTAAATTAACCTGAAATATAAACATCAATTTAAGCTTCTTAGTTATACCTGATTATACAGGATATACAGTGCATAACAATTCTTGTATTTCTACAGTAACCAATATCTCTTACAGCAATGTCAGATGAATAAAAATTACATAAGAAACATTCTTTCTATAGAAACAAGGATGGATCAGTGCTCTGCTTCTGACCTCAACGGAGGAGCACTTTCAGCAATCGCTGTGAAGATTACCATCACAGGGAAAATAAAAGAGAAATTGTACATCTTCACTGTTTATGGAACCTTCTCTTGAAACATCCTTACTAAAAGCACTTCAACTTCTTCAACCAAAGAATGCAAATGCGGGATAACCCTTACTTTACAGTGGAAGCCAAAGAACAATAGGTACTAGCAATTAGTGAATTTAGTAAAGATAAACTTGAAAAAATATGTAGAGGAGCAGATCAAAGAAAGAAAGAAACTCGTTCAGGCCCTGAGAAAAAAATGGTCACATATCTTTTATCAGTGAATGATAAAGTTCTGTCAGGGAATATGATAAAAAAAATTTAGTATTTGATCTATCACCTGTCTATAATTCTTGAGAATTGAGGTTCAATTCAGAATTTAGATTTATTCTAAAAGGGAACAACAAAGCACAAGATAACAGATATAGCATTTTGGGGGCTGTATATAAAGAACAAGCATTGTATACATTTGACTTATTCTAATTTGTAATGTGATTGTTTTGTTTATCCTCCTTCGACAGACAGCAGGGTCAACCACTGTTCCAAAATTTCAATCAACTAGTTTAGGTTCTTAATCGTCCTTGAACTGGTAGCACCTGCACCAGAAACAGGCTTGTTAGAAAGGAGAATGTCAGGTTCCACCATGCTGAATCAGAATCTCCAAATATACAACACATATAGGTGATTTATCTTGATTTTCAATTTCGAGAAACATTGATATATGACTATAATATGACTAGTGTCTCTTAAATATTACTGCACAGTAAAATCACTTGAGTAATATTTTATAGACAGTATTTCCCCAACTCCACAAACTAGGCATTTTGATTTAATTTGTCTGCAGTTTAGTCTGGATATAGAAAATCTTAAATGCCTACTGCTATGTATTTTCCATGTATGGCAATAGAATCATGGAAGAGAAATGAATAGGTAAGATTGGTTTTTTTCCCCAAAGTACTTGTGTATAAGAATTATTTAATCTATTTGCTAAAATATCATATTCACAGTTTTATGCCTGGAGAGTCCAATTCATTATTTTTGAGTTTTGGTCATGATATTTTGAATATATTGTGTCACACTCTCTAGGAAATTCTTTTAGTATATGTGCTGACAAAGTGAGAACTCTTTAGGAAATTCTTTTGACCAAATTTTCAGGCTGGATTTCCCAACATGAAGTTCTACATTGAGGGCTGAGTTTATTGATTTTGGTATCAAAGGTACCGTAGTTTTCCTCTGGTCAGTTGCTTTGTGTTAGGGTTCATAAAATCACTATGCTTTTAGTCATAGCTCATTCTGAAAGCTTAATATTTCAGAAATTAAAAAATCTCCTTCATTCTCAAGTCTAGGTAACCTGTGTAGGCAATTTTAATAAATCAATCATACATGATCATCCAATCCCTTATCTGGAATAACTTAACAAAAGCATAAGTAGTATGTTTGTCTTTATACTTCCTAATCCTCAATCTGAGGGTAGACACTTTCAGACCAGTGACTCTATTTTGGTATCAATGGATTTAATAACTTCTCTTAGACTGCATTTTGTCTGCTTAGTGATTCTTGCTATTAGGTTGAAGTTCACTGAACCAGGACAAACTGTTATGTTCTAATCTGGATTAATATCCATAATTTATATATTCTTAATCTCTTATTCACTAAATTTACAAAAGTGAGATAACATGTTTTTAGGGTTTTTTTTTGTTTTTATCCAACTGTTGACATATGTACATAGAAGATACTTTATTGCCCTGAATTCTTCTAATATAATTTGACTAGAAGCAAAAAATATCTCTTCATAGGTCAATATATCAGCTTGCAAAGCAATGTAAAGTTAAAGAACACTAAGTAAAACAAGAAAAGCATGTCCTATCAGGCAACTGCAATTTATTACCTCTCCTAAAATTTGAAAATTCCAAACAATCATATACTGCTGTAAATTTACATCCTCCTTACAGCAATGTAATCAAACACATAGTATTTGAAAAATCACTGCAGATACACAGTATAACGAATTGAAAATCATGAAGCAGTGAATTAATATTATTGGATAAGAGAACTAAGAATATATGGCTTATATACATACTTTTTAAGTTAACTTTAATATTTTTCTATATACAATTGAAATCCTTTTACCTTAAATTTATCCTTAGTTACTGCCGTTCAGGGTGCATCTGGGTGAAATGAATAGGGTTAACTAAGGTTTATAGTTAAAGGAATTTACAATATATGAACACCTCAATTTTATTGTGTATGATGCCTAAGGATATGAACATGCTGTTCATATGTTAGTTGTATAATCTGGTAAATTTTCCAAAAAAATTACATTCTGGGGAGTCAAACTATGAAGTTTCATAAATATTTGTGTGATTATTAGACAACATTCTCTCTGAAATATATTGTGTTTGCAGATATATTGAAGTTTTGGTGCATTTCAACCTGTAGACCAGTTGTTCTTTATGTTATACTGCTGTGTATGAAAAAAGAGAAACTCTATATAAGGAAAGAGATAAGATTATTATGTTCTATCTTAAGATTCCTGAATATTCATGTGTAAAATCATAAATGAAGCATTCTAGTTATTGACTAGAGAATTTTTCCTGGGGGATAGTCTATTTTTCTTTAACAAAATACAAGTTACATAAGTGGGTAAGTTTAAGTATAGCTTTGTCACTTAGAATAACTTTAAATTAAGAAATACTTACCATTAAAATGATTGTAAATTAAGGGATAGAAGAATAAAAAAGCAAATTTATCCATATTGTAAAGTAATGGCACATTTGTAGTTTCTTATTGTTCATGGTATATAATGTATAAATAGCACTTAAAATTTTTAAAGTACATTTTGTGGTTGATTACTAAATTCCTTTCAAGTTCATAGAATTGATATAATTTGGATGATTGTTTCAGTGTAATAAAAGAACATATAAATAAAATTACAATTCTATTCCACTAAAACATACACACATATGCACACTAATATATACAGGTTAGTCAGGATTATGCAGAGAAACTGAATCCATAGGATGTATATATAGAGATGCTTAGTATAGAAACTGGCTGATTATGGTAGCTAGCAAGCCTCATGAACTTCTGGTAAACTGCAAAGCTGGAGATCTAAAAGAGATGATACCTTAGTACCAGTCAAATTCAAATGTAGTAAACCATAGGAAGTTAGTTGTGCAGCTCCAGGTCAAAGGCTAATAGTCTTGAAATACAGGAAAAGTTTATATTTCAGTCCTGCTTTGTAAGAGGATACAAATTGTCCAAGGTCAGAGATTGTTCCACAGGAAGAATTCTCTCTTACTTAAGGATAGTAGGTTTTTTGGTTCTATTTCCAGGCTTTAACTGATTCTCACCTTCAACTGGGGCCCACCTGTATTATGGTAGCCCATTTGTGTTAGTCAGTCTACATATTCAAATGTTAATGTCATCCAAAACAACTTTGCAAGAACAGAGTGTAATGTTTGACCAAATATCTGAGTACTGCATGGCCACATGAAGTGAGCACACAAAATTAACCAGTACAACACATAAACAAAATGCAACTGAACAGAATATGAAAGACGTTCTACAACTTTTGAAATGTGTAATATTTTTTTAAAGAACACTATATGGGTTTATAAAGCTATAGAGATTCTTATTATAAGTTATTTTGTTATCTCTTTTATAGTCTATTTTCAATTTTGAAGTATATGTTTCACTGCTGTTTTTATTTCATAGAGTGTAGATTTAGCAATGAGATATTTAAAAACAATATTATTTATTTATCAATGAAGTAATCCACACAAATTAGTGAATGGGAGTTTAATATTCAAATAGATTTTAGACAGCATGTTCTATTATTTTTATAAAATATCTCTCAACTACTGTTTAATTTCCCAACACTACATACATATAGATCTGCACATTCAATCATTGCCATATATTAGCCAGTATGTAATACACACACTAATTTAATAGAATTTGTATGAAATTTATAGAGAATTATTGAGAGAGCAAATTTCCATTATTCTTAGAATAATGCGTAAAAGTACATACATGCATCTATAGACTGCTTTTCATATTACTTTGTTTTATTTGCTCTTATTTATGTTTTCTTTTTGCTTTCTTTCTTTCTTGATTTTTTTCTCAAGTATTTTTTTTCCTGTTCCACTTCTATGAAAGTTCTTAAATTTGGCAGTTAGACATATGTCAATTATATTAATGCTTAAACTATGATGAAGACAAGATAAACATGTTTATGCATGTATCAGTTTCCACTAGTTATGTCACAAATATATTACTTATAATTTATTGCATATTTATACTAAATTTGGTTTGAAAAACCTAAGAAGAAATATATTGAGGTTAAGCCAAAGCCAAAATTAAGGTAATAGGTAGTTAAAGCAAAAGGAAATGGCTTCTCATTAATAACCAATAAACAAAATAGTTATTTAGTATCCACTTCCTAAAATAAATATGAAACAAAATAATATTTTATGTGATTACTTTTTTCTATTTCTGTTTTTATGAAATTATTGATTATTTTACAAATACAAGCATGCATATATACTTCATGTACATAGGGCAAATGCTCTGTGGTAAAATGAAAGTTTAAAAAAGAATATTAATAAAACAACAATGATGTACTAGAAGTCTGCTGGGGATTGTTTGAATGTCTCCCCAAAGCCTCATGCAGTTATGGAATAGACTGAGTCTAGCATTTGTGATTGATTCATTGTCTAGCACTGAGATTGGTGGTGTGAGTGCTGCACCCACCCAGGGTTGTGTAGCCAGTATACAACGTAAGGGAGGGAAGGAGTCATTCCTTCCTCTTTTTGCCCTTTTCACTCTTGTTTCTTGCAGCCACCATGAATGGCTGCCCTCCACACCACCCTGCCTTGGAGCCAGCTGATTATGAACTGAAACCTCCAAAAATTGTAAGCTAAATAAACTTTTCCATCCTTCATTTTGGGCATCAGATATTTTGTCCCAGCAATGAGAGAAAAGTAACTAAGACAGAATTTGGCACCAGTGGAATGAGATCATTGCTGTGACTACATCTGACCATGTGGTTCAAGAGCTTTTGGGAATGGTTTGTGGGAAGAGTTTGGAAAGGTTTAGAGATATCACCTGAAAGGGTAGCCCTGGAACACCTTAGGCTGCTCTGTATGGGAAATTCTGGTTAGAGCTCACAAGACAAGAAAAACAATAAGGATCAGGCTCAAGAGGTTTCTGCTGTAAAGAAGGACTGCATTGGTTGTTGGACTCCACATGATGTATGTTATGGCTTGGCAAAAAGTTTGTCTGTATTTTGCTCATGTCCAGAAACTTTGCTTGAGACTGAGATTAAGAGTGGCAGGCTAATTAATCTGGCAGAAGAAACTTCAAGGCAGTCAAAGGTTGAGGTGGTGGCATGGCTATTGTTGGCTTTTAGCCAGATTTATACTGTGAATCAAGAGCAAAGGGCACAGCAGGGTGATTTAAAATGTGAGTTTGGCCAGAAAGGAAGCTCCAGTAAAGCTGTGGACTGTGAAGATACAGCTGAGATCTCCACTGTTGAGAAGAAACAGGAAAATATAAAAGATGGCCTGTGGGCATCACGGGAAGCGATGGCGAGTCTCCACCCTTTGAGCCTCAAAACTGCAAAAGTGAAAGACTTTGCTTGGAAGAGTAAGTCACAGAGTGCCATGTCCCTGAATAGCTATGGCGGCCACATGAAGTTCTAAAATGGGTGGCCACACCAGGTTCCAGAATGGCAATGGCATAAAAAGTCTGTTCCTCACAATCAAGTTCAAAGTGCTCAGTGGTCAACACACTTGACCTCTGTGGCCAAGAGAGAGGAAAGTCTGTCTACTGCTCCAGCTGACAACAGACCTTGGTGTTATCCATGTGGCACTGGCCTTAGGTGTGTACAGACTGCAAGAGTTCTGAGGTTAAAAAAGTTTCCATCTCAATTTCAAAACGCCTGGGAAGCCAGGCAGTGTGCCCTTGAGAGAGGTAGTAGGTGAAGTTGTGAGTGTGAAGCCAAAGGTGTAGTGGAGACTCCAGAAGGTTGGAAAAGCCAGGAACATGGATCATCTAAGGAAAACTGCAAGGAGCAAGCAAAGCAGGCCTAAGAAAGAAGCTGTGGGAACTACAACCACCAGAATCACCATAGTGGTGGAGTTACACAAGCCCTTTGGAGCTCACAATTTGCACAGATTGCTTCAAATGCTGAATGTGGAACTCCAGGACTTAATGGTTGTTCTGCTGGAGTTTGCATTTCCTTTGGTCCCATTCCTTTGTGTCCCCGTTTGTACCTTTTGCAATGGGAATATTTATTTTGTGCCATTATATGTTGGAAGTGTTTAACTTTGTTTTCATGTGTACAGGGGCTTATAGCTAAGAGTTTGCCTTAGATCTTGGAGGAGACTTGGGACTTAAACTTTTCAGCAGTGCTAAAACTATAAGGACTTTAGCAACACTTGGAGATGAACTAAATGTCTTTTGTATAAAGGATGTACATGAGCCTTTGGGGACCAGAGGTGAAATATTGTGGTTTGATTAAATGTCCCCCCAAAAGCCTCATGTGCTGCAACCCACACAGCTCCTGAGGTTTTTGGAGTGAAAGACTGTGAGAGGATGAGAAAAATAAAGAAAGAGACAAAGTTCAGGTCAGGTGGAGCCCTTACTCTCCTGATGGATGGAAAGGTACTGGCCCCTCACTGCAGGGGCATTTATTTATACCTTTAAGCAAACTAATGTCACATAACACCCTGTTGCCCGAGCAACCCACTGCTCAGATTGTCTTCAGACTAGCTGTTTTCTAGGCTGAAGTAGCTCCTTCATGTGACTTGCCCTAGGCTCTCTTTGTTCTTGGAATGATCATGTCCGGATCATGCCCTAAGTCAATTTCCAGCTTTAACGTCTTCCAGCATATCCATCTCTTTTGTTTTGTTGTTGCACAGGGTGAGTGGTCAGTTGCAGCTGGAGGAGCTGTGTTGGAGAGCTCTGTAGAAGATCTTTTCATTCTTGAACAGTTTTCATTCTAAGTGCAGTCAAGAATTTTACATCCCTGTATTCCACAATTGAAACCCTGTGCAGTGCATTAATCCATAACAGTACTCAGCTACCAGTGTAGCTGGCAATTGTCAGAAGACATTAGTGATTTGAGTTTCTTTTACAATATACTACTCTAGCATTGTTTTATATACATCTAGTAGTTGTACATTTTCTGCAGGATATTTAAGACCAAGTTAAGGTGAGACCTGTTTTAACAACAATCAGTTTTTTGGGTTCTTTATCAAGGTCAGTTAAGTCTCCTCAAGAAATGTCTTGGAACCCTACATAGCACTTCTTAGTTCTTGCCAGCGTCAGCCATTTGGATGAGTCATGGCCATTGCTTGACCAAGTTGCTTCCTGTGAAAGCCTGGGAGATTTTTTCTCCTGGTGACTTTCCTTATGCCCACCACATACCAGTGATTGCTTTCCTCTGTGGTCTCATAGTCTCCTTGATTAGAAGACCAGGGACTCACTGAGTACTGGATGTCAAGCACAGGTTCTCTAATGTCTTGGGTCCTCATTGACCTTGGAGGGCGAGGGCCAAAATATTGGCTATCCTCTTAGCCCATCTGTCTCTCAATTTGTTGGTCTCTAAACCTCAGTTGTTGAACATCCAGAAGAAAAGATTATTAACAGTATAATGTAGAGGCAGAAAGCATAACATTATCATCTTATCTAAGTGTCAAACATCTTAGAACATAAAATAGAACCATTATATTTTAAAACAACCATGAATGTTCTAACATTTGAATACCTGTAGAATGTTAATAAACAGTTACATATTTTACACAGAAAATTAGAAAACAAAACCATACCTAATATAATGTGACAATTATGATGCTTTTTTTAACACACTTGAATTTGCATTTTTAATGTAAGATATCCCCTTTTTGATCAATCATCCCTATCTAATGCATAAAAGCTTTTATCTAACTTGACCTTTAGTGCGATGTACATCTCACAAGTCTTTTTTTATAGGCAGAGGTCTGAATCTGAAACAAAAGTTTGTCACCATAAACAATCTGTTTTATGTTTTTGAAGACCTGTACACCTGGAGGCATGAATACATAAATACACCATGAGGTTAATAGCAATCCTTCATAGCCATATGAAACTTTTGTATGTGCATTTTTAAATCAAAAACCTTATTGCATTATTTCTTTTGATGATGACCAATGTGAACATATTACAATAATATTTTATATAACTTTAGTTGGGGTGTCTTCCATAAGGCTATCAAGATGATTGGGGCCTCCAATCAATGAACAAGAACTAGTTTAAAATGTTACCAGGCAGCTGCTTTCTTATTCATCAAATGGAGTCCTGTCCAATAATCTTCCCTGCAAGGTATTTTGTTTACTCATCTTAATAATTTTTTGATGACTTATGAAAAACCCCAATTATAACATTGAACATAGTGTTTGAATGAGAGACTCTCAAGTTATGAAAACAACAATGTACATTACATTTACACAACCAATTTTAGTATCATTTTGATTAACTGGGAACCCAGGTGGAAGCATGCTTTTTAAGTCTATTACCCAAATTAAACTTTGATTAAATGATCCAACAATGTAAAAAAAGGAGAAAAAATTGTTGAGCTCAAAATAATAGGAACAGCTGTTTACAGAATGGACAAATGGACAAACATGGACAGACGATCTGTACAGATTCGAACAAACATAGAAACAAACACAGAGTTGTTGCTGTCCACAAGAACTCTCTAAATTCCCAGGGGCTATTTATACATTTGTATCATGCCCCATTGCTGAACTAGCTTGGTCCTTATACCCTGTATCCTCGGGGTTGGAACACCTCTCACCTCCAGCACCGCATGCCCTCAGGGTGTTTCTTAGGTGCTCTGTGCCACTTGGGCACTACTTTACAGGTACTTGTGCTTTCAGCTCCACAGATGTGAAGGATCACTAGCTCAGCTGACTCCCAATAACTGCTTACAGACTGGACAAGCAGACAAACAGATACACAGGAAGACTGACAAACATCTTACACAATCAGAGTGCACTCAATTATATTTTAGCCAAATTGAATTACACTAAATTTTTACAATTGTAGAATTTGTAATTATAAATAGACTAGTCAGATTTATTGTAGGTCAATTAGCAGAGATCTCTTATAAAAGAATCTGGAAAGGACAAAATCTTATCTATAATTAACATAAATTTATCATAGGACTTAGCATATACTCCTATCATCTATTTAGACCTTTGGTTTTACTTTTTTGCTACCATCTTCTGGGCATCTTGGATCAATTAAGGTTAGTTCTAGCTTTATCCAATTTTATTGCTTGTGGTGGGGTCTCCGAGGCATCACTGTCATAGAACTGAGCATCTGCTTCTTGAGAGGTGGATTTAATGCCTTCTCTGGGTTTGGGTCCATGATACAGCCAGATAGCACACATTGGCATCCAGATAGGCTATTTAGCATTTCCTGGAAAAACATAAGCATATACTTGACCCCGAATTAGCACTGGACTGGGTGCTTTTATTGTCTAGTATGAAGATCTTTCCAAAGGATTCTTCTTGGCCTTTATTTGATTGCATTATCTTTCTACTGTAGTAGTTACATCTTTATCAGAATTTAAAAATTTTAAATGGTATATACTGCCAAGTGAAATCTATTATGAGGTGAACTCTCCCTTTTGCTTTTTGAAATTTAAATTGTGAGCACATTTAACTAGTTTTAGACCTGAAGATTATAAGGCATTTTTGTGGTAAGTTATAGAGAAAAAAAAAAAAAACCTGCATTTTGTGTTTAGGCACTTTGGGCTCTTTCTTGCTGTTGTGACACAGAGGTTGTGCTCCTGCTCTGCTCTGGAAGCCCCCCTGTTGTTGGTGATCCAAGCAATAGTGCAGTGTAAACTTTTGATGCATAAAGTACATGCATAGGTGAAGGGAAAAACCAGGTTGGCTTGGGCACACCAAAGCCGTGTCCCACTTCTCCTGAACCATGTCCTGCCTTCTGGCCTGAGCTGAGTGCTGCAGTGCTGCCAGTGGGGCAGCCACTGAAAGGCTTGGCAGGCCCCACGGGAATTTGCTTCTCAGCACATGGGAGGCAGGGCTACAAATCTCAGCTCCTAAGCACAGGACCCGCCTCTCAAGCCAGGCCAGGCCCTGCCAGGGGAAGTTCTCTGTGCCTTATACCACTTATATGTATTTTTAAAGGCAAAATTCTGAAATGGTTTTAGACCCTGATGACTAAAAGTCAGATTTTGGGAAGTCTCTCTGACCCATTGAAGGAAGTCTCCTCCACACCCCTGTGGCTACTATTCTAAATTGATCATAAATTTGTAACTCAAAAGCAAGTCAATTTGCATGTGGTAGTAAAGATATGCTTTGCATCCCTCCAGGTTAAATCAATTTAGCACTTTTACAAGGTTGAGAAATACTCACACCTGTAGATCTGTAGTTGTCACATCTGTAGGCCATGCCATAGGCCAATGTCACTGGGCAATAATTGAAGCATTTGCTCCTGTGTCTAAAAGCCCTTTAAATGCCTTTTTCTTTAATTATCAATTTTATCTAAGTGTGATCCTGTTACAAGAAGACATAAATATTATAGGCAGTCAGACAGGGCTAGGTTCTCAAAGGAGCCAGTGCAGAAGCCCAGATGTTTTGCAGCTGTGAGGGAGACAGGCACTCCCTGCTGTGGGCAAGATCTCAAGACAAAAGGCAAAACAATTACAACTGCATCCTAAGGGTCAACAGTCCAAATAGTTCTCTATCACCCTGAGGAAGTCAGGAGTCAGCATCCCAACCCCTACAGGAAGAGTCACTACTGTTAAGCATCCCTGCATGCTACATGACTCACTTACCCATTTGTCCTTGATTTAATCAATTCTACCTGAGCAGTTAGTCTCATTCCTTGGCCATAGTTATGTCCCACCTTATGCCCACCTTCCAGGTTCCCATTTTCCCCACCTTGAACCCCTCTAACCTCATGGCTTTACCCTATAAAAGTCCCTAAAAATGACAGAGTCTTTGCAACCCGCTCGGGACCCCTTTTGTCTCTCAGACAGACATTTCCTTTCTCTCAATAAATATACTCTGCTCTTACCCTCCATTGTTCCTAAAATTCATTCTTCGATTTTAGAGAACATAAACTCACACCGGACATATAGTAGGTTCGGAGTTTCATTCCCCTATATCATTTGGAGGTCTTAAATAGTTTTCCTATATCATTTGGAGGTCTTCCACCGAGATCATTGGGACAGAGGTAAGAGTTTGCTTTTATTTCATAGACTCTGGACTGGGACTCATTTAGGTAACAAATTTTTATACTTCAAATTTTGCTTTGTCTTTGTCAGTTGCTTATAATTACTTGTGATTTGTTTTTGCCCATTGGTTCTAATTGCCTAGTCTCTTATATAGTTTTGTTAAAGTAATGGTAAATCTAAGTTAAAATATGGGAAAATTATGAGGTTATGTTATTTCTTTAAGGGGATATTTTACTATCTTATTCTTGTGCATGTTACATTTAATTAGTTGCTAAATTTACTGGTATTCCTTGCTTGACTGTTTAGACAATGCTAGAGAGAATACTAGAACACCCCTAGCAAACTTCGATATAAACTTTTGTAAAATGGTTCTAAAATGAGATCTAGCTCAGACTTTGAAAATATACATGCCTACAAATAAAAACTGGGACTCCTTCCACCATTTAAATGGCACTAGGCTGGTGACCGGTCTCAAGACTTGGAGGACAGGTTTCACTGAGACAGACTGGCTCTAATCCTCCTCTACACTCTGGAGGAAGTGTCATTCCTGTTCTGCTTCAGTTTCCTTTCTTTGGCTTTACTTCTCATTTCCCCACTTTGTGCTTTCCTTGTAGAGGCATGTAAGGTCAGAAAGAACTCTAGACTGTTCCAACCTTTTCTCCCTAAGTTAAGCCCATAGAAAATGAGCATTTGCTAACGCTAAAGACAGGGAAGTTATCTTAGATAAAGGACACATACCCCATCTCTGGGTCAGATGAGACATCAGAATTGTGCTTGTCCAGGAGAACACATATAAAAGCCATGTCCCGGCTTCGTGTTCTGGGCCATGATCTCTTCTGGAGGTTGAATCTGAGACACAGTGGGAAGAACTGCCTCCCAGGTGTAACACTGGAAGGAGCTATTCCCAAAAGCATCACACTTATGGAACCTAAACATTTTAGATTAAGGAAGTTTTCCAACCTTTCAAGTTGCGGATTTTAAAACCTTTATTGTAAATTTATAGAACACTAAGTAATGATCTTGCTTAGGCTTTTAACTATCCCTTATAGAACTGGACAAACAGTGGTTACTCTGCCAGCTCATTAATCTCTCTTAGAGCAGCTGCCACTCTTCAAAGCAGAGGACAGTTTTCCCCAGCATCTGTTTGGTGAATCCCCATTGTAGCCAGTGGTCAATGATAGTCAATAGAATGTTGACCAGACAGACAGCTGGATTCCTCTCTGGAGACTGATCTCTGGTTACCCGAGCTAATAGAAACTGAGAACTGAGGGTTCCTGGCCAGGGCAACCCTCTGGTGGACATCCAGAAGTTCCTCAGTGGACATTGGCTCGTGATCACTGAAAATCTTCACTCATCTACCTTCCTTATTTCTCTGCTAGTAGACTAAATACTCTCAGAAAGCCTTTCAGAGGATTTTTAGATTACTTAGACTGCCCCTCCCTTCAGATATTAAATTGAGGTAGTTTGTAACAATTGTTTGCATTTCATAGCAGCTAGTAGGGGAAGGATTTACATTAGTAACTTACATATGTTAATTAAGAGAAAATAGCCTTTTCTGTCTACCTAAAAGACTGACACGCCTTTTGCTAACACAGAATGTGATTGCTAGATGGTAAGTTTAACCTGTGAGCTTCAAGGATACAGAAATTTAAGTAAAGCATAACCATGTCATACAGCTAGGAAAGATTGCCCAGGTGATTAGATGGGTAATACAGCTACCTTGAAGGCTTCTTTGCCCTAGGGCCCAGGGCTGGAATTCCTCAGGTCATTTGTTACTTTATCTATCTCCAGAGGTGATCTCCTTCACAGCACTGCCAGAAAAACCTCTAATTAGCAACTTGCCTTTTGCGTATGCCCTTTTGATGGACAAAAGCAGTAGTTTATTACTAAGTTATGCTTCCTTCTTTAAACATTCCTGTCACAATAGCTGTAAACAAAGTTCAAAGTTCATGAGCTAAGGGGAAAGATAAGATTGCACTGCCAGCTCAAGGGTGGATAGGCTGGCTGAACTTATCTTTCACTCTCCAGTGGCATCCACCTGCCCTGGAGCTGGGTCAACCAGAGGATCTTTAGCTACCAGGGAAGATTAAATTGCATACCAGTTCCAGGGTGGATAGGCTAGCTGAACTTATCTTTAGCTCTCCAGATGGTATCCACCTGCCCTGGATCAGAGGAAACCTCAAGGTTTTTTATCAAATAGGAATACAATGGACACCTTTTATCTCCTTTTTGCATAGTTTGTAGCTCAATAGCTCAGTGGAGTTTTCTGAGTTCGATTTCCAGTACAAAGAAAGATTTCATAGCCTTACATGTTGCTTTTTTACATTACAGACATGGACAACTCAATGCCAAAACCCCTTACTCCTTTGGAATTCATTCTTAAACACTGGAAGATGTTCAACCCTTCCATGTTGAAAAAGAACCGTTTGATATTTCTCTGCATGTGTGTGTGACCTACCTACCCACTAGAGCCAAAATAAAATACAAAGGGAAGTATTAATTATAATGCTATTTTACAACTAGAGGCATACTGTAAGAAAGAGAAAAAATGGTAAAAATTGCTTTATGTTAAAACTTTATAGTAATTCTTATTTATGCTCCAGGCATAATTATAATTCTTATGAGACTACTCCCATTCATAGGTCTCTTTCTTTCAATGACTTAAAACAAATTAAGCTAGAACTAGGAAAATTTTCAGATGATGCTGACAAGTACATAGATGTCTTTAGAGGATTTATTCAAAGCTATAAGCTAGACTAAAAAGATATGTTAGTCTTAAATCAGACATTGACTTCTAGTGAGAGACAAACAGCATTACAAGCTACTATAACATTTGGAAATAAATATGGTATTGTTAATTTTAAAAGGCCAGAAGATAAACAGCCAGGGGAACTACGAATTCCTACTGGGGCACAAGCAGTTCCCACCCAAGACCTCAACTGGCCTGATAACAAAACAGGAGATTGAAACAAGAGACATTTTCAAGTGTGTATTCTCCAAGGTCTAAAAAGGACAAAAACCAAGCCTTCTGGTTATTCTAAATTTTCAAGAGAAAAGACCCCTCTGACTTCTTAGATCATTTATTAAAGACACTAATAAAACATATGTCCATAGATCCTGATTCAATAGGGGGCAGGTTTTGCTTAAAGAAATGTTTATCACCCAGTCAACTCCAGATATTAAAGAAATTACAAAAGATAGCCTTTGCTCCAGATAGTTCACTTGATTCTTTAGTAAAAAATTACCTCCTAAGTATTCTGTAATCAGGACAAGGAGAAAACCAAAGAGAGAAAACAAAGAGACCAAAAAGTAGTTGCCCTTTGTTGTGGCCTAAAAACAGTCTGATTCTTGGGGTTCCAAGAAGAGTTCCACAAAGACGCTGACCTGCTATCACTTTAAGAGGGCCAGGCCACTTTAAGAGGGACTGCCATAAGGGGCGCCAAGTCATGCCCTAACTACAAAGGTGACCACTGGAGGTTGGACTGCCCTCTGAGGCCAAGGCCCCAGAGTTTAGACCCATCCTATCAGCTGGTCCAGTAGGACTAAAGGGCTTTGGGCACTCGTCTCCTCCCTCTGGCCAGACTGTCATCTCTGCCTGTCATCTCCATGGAGGAGCCCTGAGTAATCAAGATAAGAGGTAAAAATCAACCAGTCAGTTGTTGGACATTGGCACATAGCTCTTTGTCCTTCTCAACTCTGTTCTTCCTTCCAGGCATTGTACTTCAATACAGTCACCAAAATATAGGTCTCTTCACTCATTCCTTTTTGTTATGCCTAAAAGCCCTACTCCAATTCTGGAGAGATTTTATCCTGACTAAATGCTATACTATATATTCAAGTCGCCAACTAATCAAAATGATGCTGAGACTGGTTTTTACAAATACAGTACATATTGTTGTTTATATTTAAAAACTTAAAGAGAGTTTCATTTGTCAAAATAATATATTAATCTGGTTCCTCTACATTATCAAAAAGTTAGAGATAATTATAACTAAAGCTAGAGGAATATATAACAAAATGTCAGACTCCATCAATAAAAGGTCCTAAGAGCCAATGAGTTACAATTACTATAATTTAAAAACAGTTTCTAAACTTAGCTGTCAGCCCTACTACACATGCTTAGATTATATGTGACTTTGTATACAAACTTAGATTATATATGCTGTGATTAAAGTTTGTTCTTGCCTAGAAAGTGCCAAAAGCCAAGGTATCATACAAACAAAACAATAACAAATATGCTAGATTCCTTTTAGATTCTTTTTACTGGGATCCACCAGATCTTGTCCAGAGAGTGTTATGTGATACATATCAAGACCTTAACTATACTGGATGAGTCTTAAATGACACCACTGCTGATCTCTCTCTCCTAAATGAAAAAAAAATTAATGAGACAGGCTGTGCTCCAAAATTAGATGACATTAGACATTCTAACAACAGCACAGGGAGGAACCTGTGCAATTGTAAAGACTGAGCGCTGTGTATACATTCCTGATTCATCCACTAATATCTCAGGAGCTATTCAAGATATTAGCCAACAAATTAATGACATGTCAGAATCTAAAATTCCCTGGACCTTTTCTTTTTCCTCCTTATAGAAAGCCATTACTAGCTCCTCTTGGTGAAAATCTTTGTTAACTATACTCTTTAATTACCTTGTTGATTCTATTATTTGGCCCATGCATACTTAATTGTTTCTTTGACTTTGTCTCCTCCAGACTCAAAGTTGTATGACTACCTAAGGTAAAAATGCCTGGTGTCTTATCGAGGCCTCTAGACAAAACCTCTGCAGAAGTATCTCTGACTGCCTATCCACAACGACGACCCCCTTCAGCCTGAAGAAGCCAGATTGGTCATCGCCCATTACCCATCACGGCAGTTTGGGTTACTTCTTCAGAGGGGGGAATGTTACAGGCAACTGAGTTAGACAAAAATATTACTGCAGTCAGACAGGGCTAGGTTCTTGAAGGAGCCAGTGCAGAAGCCCACATGGTTTGCAACTGTGGGGGAGACAGACACCTCCTGTTGTGGGCCAGATCTCAAGACAAAAGGCAAAACAAATACAACGGCATCCTAAGGGTCAACAGTCCAGATAGTTCTCTATCACCCTGAGGAAATCAGGAGTCATCATCCCAACCTCTTACAGGAAGAGTCACTGCTGTTAAGCAGCCCCACCCCTTGCTACATGCCTCACTTCCCCATTTTTCTTTGATTTAATCAATTTTACCTGAGCAATTAGTCCTATTGGTTAACCATAGTTATGTCTTACCTTATGCCCACATTCCAGGTTCTCATTTTCCCCCACCTTGTGATATAGGGGAAAAATCTTGGTGGGAGACCTCCAACTGATATAAGGTAATGATCTCAAACCTCCAAATGATATAGGGGAATGAAACTCCCAACCTACTATATGTCCAGTGTGAGTTTGTGTTCTCTAAAATTGAAGAATGAATTTTAGGAACAACGGAGGATAAGAGCAGAATATATTTATTGATAGAAAGAAAGCTTCTGTCAGAAAGAGAGACAGAAGGGGTCCTGAGTGAGTTGCCAAAGACTGTCTTTTCTAGTGACTTTTATAGAGTAAAACCATGATGGGGAAAACTGGGAACTTGCAAGACAGATGGGCTTGAGGTGGGACGAATTGTGGTCAACCAATAAGATTAATTGTTTAGGTAAAATTGACCAAATCAATTGGGGAAGCGAGTCACGTAGTAAGTGAGCGTCCTTATGGATTGGGGGATTGGGACAGTAATTCCTGGATTCTCAAAATGATCCATCCCTAATCCCTAATGCTTATACTTAGGGTGTGGTTGCATTTGTTTTGCCTTTTGTCCTGAGATCTGGCCCACAGCAAGAGGTATGTATCTCTTCCAAGATCACAAGATATCTGGCCCTCTGCACTGGTTCATTTGAGGGCCTAGCTCTGTCTGACTGCCTATAATATTTCTGTCTAACTCAGTTGCCTGTAACACTTGGACCCATCTAACCTCATGGTTTTACTCTATGAAAGTCCCTAAAAATGACAAGAGTCTTTGGCAACCCGCTCAGGACCCCTCTGTCTCTCAGATAGCTTTCTTTCTCTCAATAAATATACCCTGCTCTTAACCTCCCTTGTTCCTAAAATTCATTCTTTGGTTTTAGAGTACATGAACTCATGCTGAACATTTAGTAGGTTGGGAGTTTCATTCCCCTATATCATTTGGAGGTCTGAGATCATTTTCCTATATCAATCCTGCTTAATCTGTTGAACCCAATATGTATCAGAAGACCCAAAACCTTTAGATACCCTTTCTTTATTTACAGATATTCCAATTTTTGTCAAGGGAAGAATAACCAATTAAGCAATACAAGAATCTGTGGAGATTTGAGCCATGTTTTGAGTAGATTGAACCATAATCTTGATTTCCCCTTGCAGCTGAAACAAGCAGCATTGTTTCTTCATCTCTTTTGTTTGGGCCAAGCTCCAGGCTTGGTGAGCTCTTTGTTTCCCTCCCCTGCTTGGGGGCCTGTTTGTGTAGTGAGAAGAGCAGAAAGTAGCAGTTTCTCTCTGTTAAATAACCCTTTAAAATCCATTGAGGTCCAGCTAGATTTATGTTGGTTTTTTTTTACCTAATCTTGCTCTAAACTTTTTTTCCCCCATTTCCTCCAAAGTATGTAAATTTACAATTCCTTCTTCTGGAAACAAACTGAAGAAATTTAGCAATTCAGTGTAGTGTCAGTGTACTGATAACTAAAATTGACTTAAGAAAGCAAAAAGGACCTAAATAAATGTAGAGTTACATTAATCGTGAATTTGAAACAAGCATCCCTGAAGTAAATAATTTTGAAAAACAACAGCACTTGAGAGTTTACACTACCAGATATCAAGACTCACTACAAAGTCATAGTGAGACAGTGATATGCTAGTGTCAGCCTATTATCAGCTCATGAAAGCCAATTATTGACTTTTTAGGAGTTTTACAGGTTAAAGAAGCTGTCCCAAGAAGCTTATGATTATTAAGACCTTGTCTAATCCAAATCCACCACAAAAATGTAAATACTAGAATCAAGCACACAACCAACAGTTCCATATACCTTTGTGATTCTTTAGAATGTACTTGCCCCATATCTAACACCTGGTAAAAGCGGTACATGTCTTTCACTTTGGTTTCTTGGAAGTCAATTTTTGCTTTGAATTCTCTCAAGCCTGTTTGTCTCAGGCTTTTCTCAAGCCAAAGTCTTTAGCCTTTTTTTTTTTTTTAACTTTTTCTGGGGAAGAGGTTTCTCACAGGTCTGTTTATAACCTACCCTAGAGAAGAAGGGAGTTTCAATGCCCCACACTTTACATCTGATGATGCCAATATCAATACACTCCAGTGATGACTATTGACCTATGCCAATTCACTTCTCCCACTAGTTGCATGCGCATGAGAAGTGTCCCTTCACCCTCAATCTCTTATCCCATCTGTGTTCTGGCACCATATGCCACAACCCACGTGGCTCCTGAGGTTCTTGGGGTGAAGGACCACGAGAGGATGAGAAAAAGATAGAGACAAAACTGGGATCAGCTAAAGCCCTTACTCTCCTGCTGGGAGGAAAGGTAATGGCCCCTCACTGCAGGGGCATTTAGTTAGACCTTTTAGCAACCTAATGTCACATGACACCCTGTTGTTCTAGCAACCCACTGCTTAGATTGTCTTGGGGCTAGGTGTTCTCTATGCTGAAGTAGCTTCTTCATGTGACTTGCCCTAGGCTCTCTTTGTTCTTGGAATGATCATGTCTGGATCATTCCCTAAGTCAATTTCCAGCTTTAACAGCTCCCAACACTCATGCAGTCATGGAGGAAGCTGAATCTAGTGTCTGTCATTGGTTTGTTGTCTAGCACTGGGATTTGCACTGTTGTACCCATCCAGGGTACAATATAAGGGAGAGTAGGAGGTACAATTTCCTCTTTTTGTCCTTTTTGCTATTGTCACTTGCAGCCACCATGAATGACTGCTTCTTAGCCACACCACCCTGCCTTGGAGCCAGTAAAGAATGGACTGAAACCTCCAAAACCTGCAAGCTGAATAAACCTTTCCTTCCCTCATTTTGGGTGTCAGGTATTTTGTCTTAGCAATGAGAAGAAAAGTAACCAAGACAAAGTCTTATTTCGACCTCATCTTCAATTTTAAATCTATCTGTAGTTGTTTTTACTTAAACTAGATGCCTCTGAAATTAAAAAAAAATCTTTTTAAAATTTTTTTATTTAAGAGAAAAAAGACACAGAAAAGAAAGACAAAAAGCAAATGAGACAAACAACAACAGCAAATCCAAAACTGTAACATTATAGGTTTACAAAACAAAATGATAGGAACTTGACAATGGTTGCAATATTGCATATCATTACCTTCAACACGGTTGTTTAGATTAACAGATATAGACATACAAAATTGATCTAATAAGTATTAACTGTTCTTTCTCAATAACTAATACATTCAGCAGTATAGTCATTTTAGCTATCTTATATATACATATATACAGATTTATGTCTTTTTCCTTTTCTCTTCCTTCTTTCCTCCTTTTCCCTTTCCCAATTACTTTTGTTCTTTGAGGAGTTTCTTATCCTTACACAGTATTTACTGTAGATTTTGGATCATATATATTGTATCAGTGTCTTACACTAGGGAGACAATATGGTATTTACACATGTGAGTTTGATTTATCTCACTTATGAGTATGGTCTTAAGTCATTTCCATTTACTTATAAAAGTCTCAATGCAATCTTTCTTGATAGCTGAGTAGTACTCCATTGTATAAAAATACCATATCTTTTAAAAAAAATCTTAAATATTTTATGTATACTTGTCAATCATGTTTTTATTAAAAGTATCCAGTTAGACAAAATATATGAACATTATTTGAAAAATAATGTTTATATCATATAAAGTAAATAAAATCTTACTGCCAAGTAAAGATTCTACAGTTTCTCATTCTTGTTAGCAGATAAAATATACATAACATTATTGACAACTGGGAAGGATATAGAGTGGAATGTGGGTAGAAACATTATTGGATATGATCAGTGAGTGCTATTATACATATATCACATTTAATCCTATTGCTATGTACAATTAACCAGTGTTAAAAATATAAAGAAAAAAGTCTCATCAATAAATTTATAGACTCACAAAGTTTAAAAATTTAATTTATGAAATAACTTGTTTTATATGCATCAAAAATATCACATATGTTTTGTTAGTGTGCATATGTTGTGTGTGGTAAAAGGACATTCTTTCATGATTGTCTTATATTTTTAAATGGAAATTTAAGGAGAGTTGATGAGGGCCTGAGGTCAATTTGTCTCCTGGAAGGAACTTGAATGTAAAAATTGTATATTATAATTTTTGATACAGACCTAAGATAGACTGAAAAATTTTCCCCATAAACTAAACCTTGTAGATGACTGTGAAACTGAAGTAATATATCTTCAGTAAGAAGTAGAAATAGTTGTTCAATTTATAAGATCTAGGCATAAAATACAACTACTTCTCAGATAACAATACATAATATATTGACTAGTATTGACTTATTACTGTTTCTTTTTTGAAATTCTGTATTACTTCTATCTTTTTTCTGCTTTGCTTCTTTAAAATAAAAAAAATAAAAATTCATTTTCAGAATTCATTGCAGCTGTCTAGAGGAACATATGACTTGACCTCTTATGTCCTTTATTGTGGAAAAGAATAAAATATTCATTTACTCTCAAAATCAAAGTGCTGTGTTTGGTTGAATAAGAATGAGAAAGTTCAAAAGTGTAGACATTTTTACATTTCCTCAAGATCTTATTTATAAATGATACAATGGGAAAAAAAGACTAAATAAGTAAAGGTTACATACTGATTGAAAGACTTCAATGATGAAAATTAACTAACATTGAAAAAAGAAATGGAGGAAGACTCTAGAGGATGGAAAGACCTCCCTTTCTTATGGATTGGCAGAATTAACATTGTTAAAATGACCATTTTACTAAAAGTGGCCTGCAGATTGAATGCAATTGCATGAAAATATCAATGCCATTCTTTAAATAACCAGAAAAATATAAAACTCACAGGGAAACACAAAACACCACAAAAGCCCAAGTATCTTAAGCAAAAATGGCAATGCTAGAAGTGTATTATTTCAAAATATACTCCACAGCCACAGTAGCAAAAACAGCATGACAAAAGCTGATAGGTAGACTAAAGGAATAGAATAGAGACCACAGAAAAAACTCAAGCCATTTTAGATGTCTGAGTTTTGACAAGGCTGCCAAAAACATATGTTAGAGAACAGACAGTCTCTTCAACAAAGGACAATAAGAAAATAGGTTGCCCATATGCAGAAGATTGAAACTAGAGTCTTATCTCGAACTCCATATAAAAATCAATTCAAAAGGATTAAATAATGAAGTATAAGATCTGAAAGGGAAAATGTGTGAAACCAGAGAGGAAGATTACAGCCTAACTGGCCTGTTCTGTGAAAGACAGCATGAGTGCTTTCTGACATACTTCATGGAGAAGTAAAAACAGCTGATGTTGGGAGCCGTTGAAACTGGAAATTGAAGACACGTGCAGGGCTGCAGCATGGGCCAGGGCATGCCCAACCCAAGAACAATGAGATACCTCAAAGGACAAGATAAGGTCACAGCTGAGGACACCTAGCTCCAATTAACTAAATAAAGACTGTAGCTGCAGACATTTGCCTCCTGTAGTGAAATGCAATGTGGAGATCTTCTCCTAAGATGCTTCTTCTAAATTAACATAATTTGTTACTTAGAAAAGTCCTTGAACCACTCCCAAGGTCTGTTCAGTTCCTGTGTTTCCCATCCTAACCCCCTAAATAAATACAGGCTACCCAGAGACAACCTCTGCCTTAGCCACAAGAGCCCCAAGCTCTGCAGGGGGTTTTGATCCACCTGGAGCCCTAAAATCATACTACTTACCTCATTTATTTTAACCTTTTCTGTACACTAATTTGGGAGATTGGGGATCTAGGCCAAGTCCCCATAAGCTGAGATACTCTTGTTTACCTGGACAAGTACCATGGTTCCCCACATTTTAACCTATTCCATATCTGTTTCATCTTTGCTGCCCCTTGGTCACGTACAAGCTCATAGATTGGCCTCCTTCAAGGAAACAGAGTCATAGACATAGGCAATGACTTCCTGAATCTGACTTCAATAGCACTGGAAATAATAACAAGAACCAATCAAATTACAATTAATCAATCAATCAAATTGGCATTGCAACAAATTACAAAGCTTCTGCCCAGCAAAACAAACAATTAAGTGTGAGTAGGCAGCCTTGGGAATGGGAGAAAATCTTTGCCAGTTACTCTTCTGACATATGTATCCAGAATATACAAAGAATGCCAAAAAAAAAAAAACCCTGCAAAACACCTAATTAATAAATTAGCAAATGAAGTGAAGAAGCAAAAAATGACCAATAAATATATTACAAGTTGTTCAAAATCTTTACCAGGAAAATGCAAGTTAAAAAAAAACTCTTCTGAGATTATATCTCACACCAATCAGAATGGCTATTATCCAACATATAAGTACAAGTAAATGTTGAAGAGGATGTGAGGAAAAGGAGTCTTTCACAACTATAGGTAGAAAGTTAGATTAGGACACCTATTTTGGAAATCAATATGGAGGTTGCTCAAAAAAACAAAAATAGAGCCATGATTTGATCCAGCTACACCACACCTTGATACACTGCCATAAGAATTAAAGTCAGTGTGTTGTACAAATGCTGGCATAACCATGTTTATTGGGACACAATTAATAATAAATAAGTTATAAAAATAGCCTAAGTACCCATCAAATGATCAATGCATAAAGAAAACAGTGAAGATAGAAAATAAAACAATATTCAGCCACAAAAATAATGAAATCATGTCATTTGCAGGCAAAGAGATAGAATTGGAGACCATATTAACTGAAATAGCTGAGACTTGGAAAAGAAATATAAAGATCACCATTTTTCCCCCTCATATGTTGAACGTAAAGGCAGGGAGGGGGAGAGAAGGGAAAAATAAGTAGAGGGAGAAGTGGAAATGATCAAAGTATGTCATAGGCATGCATGAATATGTCAAATGCAAACTTATTCTGTAGATTTTAGTAGATTTTAGTTTTCAAAAGACAAAAGTAAAATGAACACAAATATCTAAAATAGAAACAGACAAATCTGTCTACCAAATAATTCCTGTGAGTTTTTTAAGCATTAAGAAAAACATGTAGCCAATATCTAAGACAATCTTATATTAATGTTGACAGGTTTCTTAACAGATTCAAAAACAAGTATGTAAGAAGTACAGTTTTCAAGCAGATGAGGAGTACATGTCCTTACTCCTAGCTACTTAGAAACCTGGGTTGCAATTTCAAGGTCAGCCTGGGCAACATAGACATTGTCTTGAAATTTTAAGTAACGTACAAAGGACTGGGGATATGTACTCACTGGGTTCAATCACTAGTACCACAAAAAAGCACAAAGTTTTCATCATTTACTATGTAATAAATTTACAGCAGAGAGTTTTGAAACATTCAATCTGGAAGAGTAGGGAAGGTGTTTTTTAAAAAACCTTTAAATATAAGAAATAGAAATAAATTTCAGACAGTTATACTTCAAGAAAAAAAATAGGGCATAGTGGTTATTAACTTCTGCTAAATTTGGTTTACTGCAGCTTACGCACAGCAAATATATATTTCAACAAGTTCTAGCAGCTAAAACATGAATATGTTTCTAATGTTAAAAGTATACTTCAAACAAATATCAGTCTAATTGAAAACCAATTCATTCAAAGAATAATAACATCTCTATGCTATATAACAACAGTGAAATTTGAAATGTTATAAATGGTTCAATTAACTGATTCAGTACGACAATAATTTAAATGAGGTCACTTTGTAAATTGTATCTACTGTGCACATGGTCAGTGTGTATTTCATGGGTTAAACAGAATGCCATATTTGCCATTCTTAGGCTAACATGTATTCACTTAAATGTAACAAACCAGTGAAATTCTCTAGTGATTCCCTAAAAAATGTAGTATTTGGTGATTCAGATTGGATAAGTGGCCAAAAAGTAAGTAAAGGAAAGCATGAAACAAGGTAAAAGGAACAAGAAAAGTCATATCCTACATGATTTTTTTCTTTCCTGTTTATTAAATTAGGGTTGGTTCAGGACCATTTTTAGTCTTTACATAATAGCAAAACTCAGGTGAAGAGACACTTGGATGTTGTCTTAGTCTGTCTCTATCAACTGTAATAAAATTCC
This sequence comes from Dasyprocta punctata, assembly GCA_004363535.1. Lineage (NCBI taxonomy): Eukaryota > Metazoa > Chordata > Mammalia > Rodentia > Dasyproctidae > Dasyprocta > Dasyprocta punctata. The sequence continues at coordinate 23,499 of RJWM01001482.1, read as the reverse complement.
ACAGAATGGGCAATTTATAATCAACACCAATTATTTCTCACCAACTAGAAAGTCCCCGTCAGCTGCCAGTAGGTTTCTGTAAGTGTAAGCTTACTCTGCTTTCAATATAGTGCTTTGTGGCATGCTTGCAAGGCAGCAGGTGAAAAGGCAAATGGGATTAGGACAAGGCCTCCAAACTTTCTTGTAAGAGTGCTGATTTCACTCTTGCTGGTGGCAGGCTCAGATTTAGTCACTGTTTCAAAGGCTGAATCTTATCCCTATTACACTGAGTACCGTGTTAAATCTCATGTTAATTAGTCATGTAATTTAACATGACAAACTCTGTTACCTTTATTTTATAATTAGTTTAATTAAAATTATTGGAAAATAATACTTATAAAACCCTCTAGTATGGCTCAGTGAGTAAAAATCCTCCTTACCTTTCTTTTTTCTGTTTTTAAAAATAGTTTTTATTAAATTTTGTAACTGACAAAGAAATATTTTGTGGTACTGTGGATTGAATTCAGACCTTCACAAGGAGCTACATATTTAGACTTTAAATTTTTGTTTGTTTGTTTTGAGACAGGACCTGACTGAATTACTCAGCAAGATTAACATCTGTGGCCAGGCAAGGTAGTGCACACCTGTAATTGCAGCACTCAAGAGGTTGAGGCAGGAGAATCATGGCCAGCTCGAGGTCAGCTGGGGCTACAAAATGAGTTGAAGATCAGCCTGAACTGCATAGTGAAACCCTGTCTCAAGAAGACAAAATCTAAACGAAACAAAACAAAACAAAATAAACGAATAGGTAAAACTCACAATCCTTCTGCTTCATAGTCTCAAAGTGCAGGGATTACAGGCATATGTCACCACCCCTGGCTACATAAAAATAATTTTAAAATCAGTTTCTTTTGTTTAACTACATTTATAGATTGATTTAATCATTGTCAACATTTCTAAAACAATGATGTTATCCATCTCTGAAGATTCTGTGGCTCCTTACTTATTTAGATTGTACTTATGTCATCAAAAGTTGTCTAATTTTTGATAAAATCTTATTGAAATTATATGTAATTTATTCCTTCTGGATTTATTCTGATTGTCATTGGGTTGTTTTGCAGTTTGTGTGATTTCTTCTGTTAAAAAGAATTTCTGTGTTTTTTTCTAGTTCCACTAACTTCAATGTATCTTTCAGTAGCCTATAGCTTTCTAAAACTACTCTTGAGTTTTATTATTTATGAGAGCAAAGACTATTTTGTATCCTCCTATCGTCTCCTCATATTTATTTTCATTCTTAATATCTCTGCCTAAACTCTGTGCTCCTCCATTAAATAACACCACCAATAATGTTCATTCTTTTTAGTATTTATTAGAATGGTACAATGGCTTTTATTTTCTAGAATTTAAAATATTAGTCTATTGACATAGATTTTTCGTGAACTATATTATCAATTTTAAGACATTTCCACCCATATTTTATTTCCTCAAGGGTTTTGTCAATCATAACAGAAATTTATCGTTTTGTCTTCACCTATTAAAGGTGCCATGTACTTTTTAATCCTTTAAAGTGTCAGGTTTAGGGTTAGGGTTTTATTTTGGATAATAAATTTTTAATTATACTTGTTCAGTTTCTTTAGTGACTACAGGGTTTTCAAAATTTTGTTTATTTTTTAGTTTAGTTTATAAAGGAATTTGTGCATTTCATCACTATTTTAGTTTATTTCCTAATGTTAAATTTTTTGTAATTTACATGTAAGGTGACAAGATTTGTATATATTTATTATATAAAAGAAATTTTGATATTTATACACATCATAGCATAGCTAACTAAAGTTGTTTAATGTACATTGACATATCATTTTATGGAGGTGGGAATATTTAAAATCTATTCTCAGCATTTTTCAAGTATATTTTATAGTAGCTATAACCAACATGATTTACCATACATGTGGTAAAGTTTGTTCTTGATTTTTTTTTCCCTGTACAAGTACAATTTAAGTGTCCTTTGGTCAAAATCTCCCAGTTTTTCCATTTTGTGGGCTCTGGCAGCCATAATTTTATTGTTTTTAAGAGTTTGACATTTTTAACAGACTTGACAATAAGTGAGACTGTCTTCTGTTTATTTTTATGTGACCACATTTTATTTATTCATTTATCCACTGATGGACACTTACCTTGACATCTTGGGTACTAAGAATAATTCTCCAATGAACACGGTGCAGGGATCAAGATACTGATTACAGATGATAGTTATATACACTAAGAAGTCAGATTGCTGAATCATAGCATAATTCTATGCTTAACTTTTTGAGGAAGTGCCTTCTATTTTTCACAATGACATTATTAATTCACATTCACATAAACAGTGAACAATTATTCTCAGCATTTGCACAAACTTTTGTTGTCTTTTTTTAAAAGCAGTCATTTTAATTGTGAGTTAATATCTCATTAAACATAAATATAAATTTGTATATGCTAATCATTAGTGGTGCTGTGCATTTATCATGCACTTGTTGGCCATTTATATACTTTTTCTTTTGAGAAATATTTATTCAGTTTCTTTGCTCATTTTTGAAAGTGATGCTTTTTATTTGTTGGTACCAGGGATTGAACTCACAACCTTGTGCCTGCCAAGCAGACGCTTAAGCCACTGAGCCAGACTCCCAGCCCCTCTTTGCCCATTTTTAAGTATGGTTACCATCTTTTTTTTTTTTTTTTTTTGCGGCACCGGGATTCGAACTCACAGCCTCACGCCTGCCAGGGCAGGCACTTAAGCCACTGAGCCAAACTCCCGGCCCTGGTTTTTTTTTTTTTTTTTTTTTTTTTTTTTTTTTTTTTTTGAGGCAGGGTCGCACTATGTAGCTCAGGCCAGCCTTGCGTTCGCGTTGTAGCCCAAGTGGTCCTCGAACTCACAATGCTCCACCTACCTCAGCCTCTCGAGTGCTGGGATTAAAGGCGTGCGCCACGTCCGGCTTTTTTTTTTTTTGCAACTGAGTAATTCGAGTTTCTTATTTTTTTTTGTAGTAGTTCCTTATCGAATTGTTGTTTACAAACATATTCTCTAAATCTGTAAGTTGATTCTTTCCCCTTTTAATAATGTTCTTTGATCTAAAAAAGCTTTGTGATTTGATGCAATCATGTTGGTCTATTTTTGTTTTTACTGTCTGTGCTTTGAGATCTTATCCAAAAAATTGTTACTCAGATCAATGTCATAGAATTTTCCCCTATATTTTATTCTAAAGGTTGCATAGCTTTAAGTTTTGAATGTAAGTCTTCTTTCCTTTTGTGGTTGATTTTTTTTATATTATTAGAAATGTTGTGGTTTAATTTTTGTGACTGTGAACATAAAGTTATTCCATGACCATTTATTGAAGAGAATATCATTTTATTGTTCTCTAGGTTACTAAAGGCTTTTTTCTTTGTAATTTTATTTTATATTTTTATCTTTATCAGTCTTTTCAGTAGAGAAATGTGGCAGTTGGGAGTAAAAAATTAATATACAAAGCACACTGATTTATATAATAATTTTCCTCTGATACAAGTCCCAAGTATTCTACGATGTATAGAAAATCTTCCAAAGTGTTATGTTACTCTATTTGAAATCTAAGCTAGAGTCAAAGCTATCAGTTTATTCCTCTAAATAATTTTACATGAGCTCTTTGTAATGAGTCCCTTCCTTGCTGCCTATGACTTTTCATTATATTTGACAAACTTCAACACTACTGAAACTTTCAAAAATGTCAATACTACCTAAAATTTTTAATTTTAATATGAAGTCTCTCATCACTTCCTTAGGTGCACTAGTACTATACATATAAAAATATAAATATATGATAGATATAGTAATATAGGTCTATATCTGGACATATGGCATATATTTGTATATCACCTATTTTGTCGAAACTGACATCATTTTCTTTACACATTTCATTTGAAAGTCATATTTCACTCAGGAGAAAAGAGCACTATCTTGTGAATCTCACAGATTTGTGGTTTTAATACTTCTTTCCAAAAATCATTACTTTGGCTTCACCGAACTATTAATTTTACAACATAAAATGACAAAAATCAATTTATTGAAAACTCAGTATAACCTCAAAATACACTAATTAAGTGTATTTAACTGAAAAATTTATCTGTGAAAATAATGTTTAAGAATCTTTTATTTAAACAAAGCCTTAAGAGAGTCTCCTATTAATTTTCTTGCTAGGCTTATTTCTATTTCATCAAAAGTTAATGAAATTGAAAATGTCATTAAAGTAGATATAATTTATTTTATTAAATTGATAGCATCTTTTGTTATAGCTAGAAAAATCATATGTTCCAAAGGACTAGTTAATCTTTCAACAAGAAAATATAGTTATTAAAGCAGGATTTTAAAAAATTTGAATATGTATCTTTTACTTATTCTTCAATATTCCATTAGAATGTGAGTGTCTATTTTGAATTGGCCTAGTTTTCTTATGTCAAGTACTATTCCATTGTATTTTTAGTTATGTAACATTTCAGAGATAACCTATATTTTGTTGTTTTCATAATACTAAAAATGTCATCTTTTAAGCTATGGCATACATTGATCTATTTTTATTTTATGTTTATATGCCTATTTCTCTACAATGTTACATTTATTAAGCTAGCTCCCTGCTTTATATTCAGCTACAAAGCAAAGCATCAGTTAGCTTATCTGAAAAAAGCAGATATGTCATTTCAAATTTTTCTAGAATTTTCTGTCGTGGTCAAATCACATGTTATGTTATTAATTTCTGCATTGCATGCACTAAAAATGTGGAATTTATTGTGAATGTCAGAATATTGAATGTCAGGATATTGTGCATGCAATGAAAGTTATAGTTTAGTGCATCTCATTCTTTTATCTTTATGGCTTCTTTGGAAGGCTATACAACTATATTGAGACTGTAAAATCTCTTTTATACTGAAAACCAAGGGAAAAAATTAAGTTTAATATTTGAAAAATGAATTTTAAACCCTGTGTTGTGGGTTTTAACTGGAAGGATCAACATTTCCATATTATTTATTTCAGAATGCCTAGAATTATGTTTATTTTAAAATAATTTCCATCTTAGCCCCAGTTCTTTTATACACCATTCAAGTTGCTGTGTGCAAAATACAAGGGAGAGAATAAGTAATATTGATTACAATAATTGTGGGAAAAAACAATACTACTCTTCATTCACTCATTCAACTACCATAAATTGAGTTCCTCATACATCCCAGATCAAATTCTAAGATTAAGTTTCAGAAGTGAAGAAAATTGTACTTAAAGTGCCTTTCCTGAAACACAGTGGAAGCTCACTCATGGCCCTCATATCCCTCCTTCTGTTGTCATGCTTCTCCTCATAACAACTTTTGGGGAGTTTATTCATCTCTAAAGATATTTCAGATAGATGTGGGAATAGTGTCTACAGTTTTGTAATATGTGAGCCTTAAGTGAAGTCTGGTTTCCACATGATTTTGTCTAGTTAATATTTTGCATTATATTTTTGAATGCTTTATTTACTATAGAAACTGTCATTCTAGATAGCTAAAAGGCATATTTTCTAAAAGTTATCTTTAAAAAATTCCATTCCCAATACCATAAAAATATTATGTAGGAACAAATAAATTTTGATAAGAAAATATATGACTTGTTGCAATGGGTGATACATTGTGTCAGCTTGAGAAGTTTAGAAGCTTAACTAACTCAGAAGTTCTACATTCTGGGGTGTAGAGGACCTGCCCTTACTGCTCATGGATGCTGTTCATTGTCAACTCGAGCAATTTAGAAGATTAACTAAGTGATTCAGCAGGGGGCCAGGGTCCACATTTTGTAAACGTCCTGAGCCTGTGCAACAGGAGGGCACAGAGATGGTGTGAATGGTACGCCCATGTGGGGGCAGGTAGCTTCCATAAAATATAAGGGAGGAAAAGAGGCTTGCTCTCCTCCACTCCATTTGCTCTTGTTGTTTTTGCTGCCTTCTGCCATCTTGAACCGTTGCCCATGTGCCAAGCCACCCTGTCTTGGAGTCAGCTGATTGAGGATTGAAACCTCTACAAACTGTTAGCTAAATAAATCTTTCCTTCCTTAATTTTGGGCATTGGGTATTTTGTCTCAGCAATGAGAGAAAAGTAACTAAGATATGTGTAAACCAGGAACTATAAAACTCCTAGAGAAATAGTAAAGGGTCCTAATAATGTTGGTCCTTGCCCATGAGTCACAGAACTCAGTGTGGTTAAAATGGCAATTATCATCAGAAAGTCCTACATATTCAGTTATGCATACAAAAATTCTAGCAAGATTTTGTTTGCAGAAATGACATGTATCATGATGTTTATTGGACATACCATTTACTTATTTTATCATAAAGTTTAAAATTCTTAATGGATTTCAATTTAGTTGGTTTTTATTCTGTGTTGTCTATCATTCTCACTTACTTTATTCTGCTCCAGGGACTTTTTACTTTTCTCTATTTCTTGAATTAAAAATGCAGTTCCTTACTTTCATGGCCTACATGCCTTATTTCTTTTTTCTGTATCACAAAGCCGGGTTGACTTTTGCCTGTTAATCAACATTCTTTGTGCTCCTCTGTGGCATAAGTGTATGTTTTTCTTCCTATGTATATCATATATCTACATTTGTACAATGAGAATATTCATTCTCCTTTTTATGTTGTTGGCAACAATCTTTGGGTGGGCCTTTCACACCCAACACCACCCTGGTTCAGTTCAGTTGCATGTTACAAGCTGACCACCAGTTGTCAATCCATGACAAATCCCATTTATGATAACAACAAACATTATTTAGGAATAAATTAACCAAGGAGGTGAAGCACATATATTGAAAACTATGAAAATGGATAAAAGCAATTGAAAATAGAAATAGAAATGCATTGTATTTATAGATCAACAGAACAAATATTGTTTACAAAATCCTTTCAGCAGAATGAGTATTACAACTAGAAAAACAGCATGTAATTTTAAGAGATCATGATATTCATGTGGAATCATGCTTACTTTATGTCTCTGAACTCTCAGGTGGATCTGTGGGAATGACAGAGGATAAGGTCGTACGAGTAAATTTGCCTATATCCTGAAGCATAGATTAACAACTATAAGTATATGACTCCTGAATTGGAATAAGAAGTCATTAAAGAGCCATGAAATATTAAGCAAATCCATTAAATTAGTATCTAAGAAATTATTATCCATACAACAGACTGAAAAATTAAAATGTGATTCTCATGCATTTATAACTGGGTTTTGGTAAAAGATGTAGGTCAGTATTTACGGAGATTAAAGAACAGGTGAGAGCATTTAATGGTTTTAATAATAGTTTCTGAGTGCTGTTAGAGTGCAAAAGCAAAGGGAGAATGAAAGGATGAGTAGTAGCCATTTCCTAGTGTCTGCATAGAACAGTCAGTGATCAAAACATGTGATGTATAAAGATTGTAATTAGAGACAATATATTGGAGAAATAGTTTTAAATTAAATAGTTTCTCAAAATCAAATAAATAAGTGTATATTCCATAGAGCCAATTTCTCTTCTCTTTAAATAAAATAAAATCAACCAATCTCAGTGAAGTAAAACTAAACAAAATACAAAATATCACCATGCAATAACAGAAAGAAGAAAAGATTAAACAATTAACATGATAAATTTTTACAGGAAGATGTTAGTACAATTTATTGATAAAATTGATGTTAAAAATGATAAACTAGTAGAAAAATATTTAATAAAATTAACAAAAATGAATAACAAAAATTAAAGGCCATCAGAGAATGGATTGGCATACTCTTCAGGAATTTACTTGCAACACTTTCTTAGAAATTTCATGAGAATCAAATGTGGATGTTTTATATTGCATATCTGTCTAAATTCTTGTTCTACGCAACAGAATGGAGTTTGACATTTAAAATTTCCCACCTAGAATCCTGAGTTAATGTTTCTTGACATTTTATGAGGTAAGAATGCCATTTTTATAGCCCATGTTAGAAGAAAAATCTTCACTTTATGCAAATTTCTAAATTATAAATTCCTAATAAACAAAGCTCAATAACATATTTAATACTCCCAAATAGATTTAAAAAACTATGATTGCCTCCAATTTCATGAAAACTGTCTTACAATAAATTCATGGCTTGACACATTTAGATTATCAATTTTTTTCTCAAGTTTGCTATTGCTGTATATTTACTCTTACTGTTATACTTTATCCACATCATATACAAACTGTTAGGGGGTAAAAGAATGTGATGTGGATCAGTTGACTATTTTTCTCAGAACTAAGAATTCTTCAAATGTATAGAGATACAGCAAGTTTCAAAGGCACATGTCTGTAAAAGCAGTCTGAGAGGCTGAGGTAGGAGGATAGCAAATTCCTGCCTAGCCTGGGTGTTGGGAGCCATTGAAACTGGAAAATGACTCAGCCATGAACTTACCAAAGTAACAAAGAGCACCTGGGTCAACCACATGAAAATGCTCCTACAGCCCAGAAAAACAGGAGGCTCCTAAACAATCCAGACCTGGGTTGCTAGGCAGAGGGGCTGAAATTGACATCCATCCTTATCCTTCCCATATATAAATAAACAGGCAGCATTTGTTGAGCAGTACCTTTCCTCCCATCAGGAGAGTAAGGGCTCCACCTGACCCCAGCTTTGTCTCTTTCTTTCTTTTTCTCATCCTCTCGTGGTCCTTCACCCCAAGAACCTCAGGAGCCACATGGTTCGTGGCACCTGGGAAACTTAATTATTTTGGGAGATGCTGTCTCAAACTATAACACAAAAAAAGGTGGTGAGAGACTGTAGATCTAGCTTAGTGTCAAGGTCCTGGGTTCAATTTTCAGTACCACATCAAAATAATTATAGAACTAGAAGTTGAAGTAGTTCTGTGAAGTGAAATGTGTGAGAATTCTATATGTTAGTCTACATGAGACATTTTTGGGTCCTCTTATAGTGGGTACCAGTGGAAGGCTGAAAAAGTGGAGATAAAGCAGGGGATAACATATCCCTGATATGATGAATTGGACGTGGCTACTCTAGCAAATGGAAGTGTTAGAAAGTTTTCTTAAAATTCTGATACATGCGAGTAGATTCATGAGTTCATCACTAGATGACAGAGCAACAGTTTCAGAGATGATAAGTAACATTAGTGAGAACTGTCTCCTGAATTTCTAAAGTGAATAAGGAAATATTCTGGAGTGAGAATCATTAGCTCTTGCTATAATGGTAAAATAAAATAACTGCAACACCAACAAAGAGAAAAATCTTTATTCAAAAATATTAAAATAAAAAGAAAGAGAAAAGCACATTTCGTGGTACACCCAGCAAAGTTTCCCATAAATCTCTCTGGTTTTTTTTTTTTTTTCTTTGTACCTGGGATTGAACTCACAACCTCGTGCCTGCCAGGCAGGCATTTAAGCCATTGAATTAAATCCCTGGCCCTATTTTTTGAGAGAGGTTCTCACTGTGTAGTTCAGGACGGCCTTGAACTCACTTTGTAGCGCAGGCTGGTCTTGAGCTCACAAGGATCCTCCTGCCTCAGCCTCTCGAATACTGCGATTAAAGGTGTGCGCCACCATGCCTGGCTTTCCATAAATTTCATTAAGAAGAACTGATGAGTGTTAGACATTTTTCTAGGAAAAAGAACAAATGGGACAGTCAGGATGTTTCCTGAGAACATCACAAATCCTAAATCTTAACAAAATTGACTTACACAATGGCTTGAGGGTTTACATTCAGTGATCATCATGTTGAAATACACATGCATACACACAAGCTGAAATGTATGTTGCAATATGTATAAACACAGATCTATGTATACCTAAATAAATATTGTGTTTCTATGAATGCATTGGTATACACAATATTTCAAAACTGGTGACAGGGTAAAAACAGAAGGTCAACTCTTTCAGTCTCAGCTTTGCATTTTCCTTGTGTATTATTCATTTTCTTTTTTATGTTGTTTCTTTTTAAACCTTTTATATCCAGATATCCAGAACAGAGTCACTATATCTTATTTTGCAATAGTCCAATTCTATATAAAAATCAACAGTATTGCTGGGTGTACATTTTAATATTTTATAAACTGTTTTTATATTTGTATTAATAAAATGCAATGCTTGTAGAAAAATTAGCCATTTTCCTAATGTAACAAAAAGAATATACCGACACATAAGGGAAAAATACAAAATGTATGTCCAATTTGTTATGTCTGTAACTCTAGTGGGGGTCAGATTGCCATTTCTTCAGTAATGGTATCTCAATAGATTATCTTCAATTCACCTGCCTGAAACATGTTTTATCTGTGAGTTAAATATTATTTACTTTGCTTATATGTGTACAAAAAGTCTCTATCTGCGTGTCCTCACAATAAACATATCTACAAAGCCTGTTTTCTATTTAAGGCTCACTTCACAGCTTCTAAGGCAGGATGTGGACTTCATTTTGGGTCATTATTCTGCTTATTACAAGTAGTACACTGTATGTTTTCCTCATTGTTATTTCATTATTTTTTAATATTATGAATTATGCACAAATCATTAGAGAAATTAACAAGGCATACATGTGTTGTCTTCGAACCAAAGAAAGTGAGCAAAAGTAATATTTGCATAACATAAACAAGTCTGTAGTCTTAATATTTAACCATATTTTCCTCTAAATTTATAGTCTTAGGCAGGGAGTTAGGTGATTGTAGCCATTGCAAAGCCGGGTTGACTTTTGCTTGTTAATCAACGTTCTTTATGCTCCTCTGTGTCATAAGTGTTATGTTTTTCTTTCTATGTATATCATATATCTACATTTGTACAATGAGAATATTCATTTTGTTTAAACTAAAAGGTAAAGGTATTGATTTATATCCACTGTTTTTAGGATGAATATATTTAAAAAGTCAAACTTTATAGCATAATATTTTCTCATAGAAAATACACTAAAATCTAGCCAAAGGCAATATAGAATAATGGATTGAAAGTCAAATTGAAACATTTAAAATTTTGAAATTTAGGCAATTTTTAACTTTTTTCTTCTAAAATCCTATAGCAATTAATTATTACCCTGTTTTTTTAGCTATAGCCAAAGTACTTCTTTTATTTTAAATTAAGTTTATTGCTACAATTTAGATACACATAAAGATCATATCAATCATTGGGAGTTTGTGCCTATATATGATAAATTTTGATTTTTCATTTTTCCCAATACCCTCCCCTCCCTGCAACCCCTGTTCTCCTCCCTATTTACAAAGCTTTGTTTCCATTTTTTTCTTCTATTTTTTTTTCTCCTTTCACTTCTTTTCTTTCATTCTTCTACCATCCTAGTTCCTCTTTCCTTTTGAACAATTTCTTCTTATTTCACAATAGCTATTTACTCTTTCAGATTCTCACACCAGGGAGACAATATGATGTTTAAACATGTGTCTGATTTATTTCACTAAAGAGTATGGTCTCCAACAGAGTGGAAAGACAACCCACAGAGCAGGAAAAAATTTTAGCCAGTAGTCCTTCAGACAAAGGACTTATGTCTAGAACATACAGAGAAGTGAAAAAAAAAATCAGACTACCAAATTTAAAGACCTGATCCAAGAATGGGCATCTGAGATGACTAAATACTTCTCAGAAGAAGAAATACAAATGGCAAATATATGAAAAAATATTTAAAATCAATGGTCATTTGAGAGATGCAAATTAAAATAAGGTTGATATTGCATCTTACTCCAGAAACAATGCCTGTTATCAAGAAATCAACCAATAACAAATGCTAATAGGGTTTATGAGGAAAAAGGAACACGTCTCCACTGTTGGTGAGAGTGTAGACTGTGGAAATAAGTATGACAATTCCAAAAAAATAAAAATAAAAACTAAGACTAGAGGTCTCAATTGACCTAGCTATTCCCCCTTCTTGGAATCTTCCTGGAAGAATTAAAATCATCATAAACATAGTGACACATACCCATCTACGTTTACTTTGTACAGTTTGTAATAGCTAAATCTTGGAAACAATCCAAAGCTCATTAACCAAGGAATAGATCAAAAAGCCTTCTTTTGGTTTGTTTGTTTTTTTCATACAATGGAGTACTACTCAGTCACAAAGAAAGATAAACTTGAGACATTTCTAGGTAAATGGTTGCACTTTGATACCATACTCTTAAATGTAGTCAAATTACTACAAATTAGTTTAGACATTAAAATGCACAGGTTTAGTCAATTTGGTGATAGTCACATTTCTAGTTCCTGTTAAAATGACAATATTTAAGAAGCATGACTTGGAAATCATTAAAAAAACTTAGCATTTCCTAAATCATGCTTCATACAATTTTTACATTTTTATGTCTATGAGCAACTTTCAGTATTAATTCTTTTCAATAAGCATTTGATGTTTCTCTAAACAAATTTATCTTTCACATATGCTTAAAAGTAAATACTAATTCTGGACACCCAGAACAAAAGAGAATGTTCTGAACAAAAATAACCTTGATTCATTTTTAGTCATGCAGTCAGAAATAATATCCTTTTAATTTTGATTCTCTTAGCAGTATCTTAAAAGTAAATTAACTGCTCATTATTATGTCAAAGTCCAGGAAGGATAAATCTCAGTAAAGAGCAAATTAATAGAATACAATGAATGTATTCAGTGTTTTTAGAGATTCTTCATGCAGCAAAGAACTTTAGAGTGCAAAAACTTTGTCTCTAAAGTTTATATAGGTAAATTTGGATAGATTCTACAAAGCCACTTAAAAAAATAGAAACTTTTGTGAGTCATTAAATTATATAGTCACAGTGTTAAAAATTAATTACAAAGAAACCTGATTGATTCCTCATTTAGTTTCTGCATACAATACCTAATAACACAGAAATTTATGAATTCACCAAATTCTTTTCCTAGTGAGGTTTTAGTAATGCATTTCTTTACATATTCTGTCATTAATTTATCTTGTGTTGTCAATTTTTATAGGAAGTATGGGAGCAAATAGGAAAGCTAATTCTGGGAACATTTTATGACATTTTTTAGATAAAGAAGTTCTCAGAGGAAAGAAGAAAATCTGAAGAGAACAGCATCAGAAGTTATCGGAGTTGATCATTTCACATAAAGGAAGATGTTTTATTAAATACTTTCCTGAATGTATAAATTTGATGCTTTGCATTCCATGGTACGTATTTTAAGTTATAATTGCATCCTATAAACACATATTTATAATTACATTTTTAAAAGTCTTATAAGGAAAAGGTAACAAAAAGATAAGTTTTTTGATATTCATCAAATTTCTTTTTATATAATTTTCTATCTACTTTCCTTGTGCAACATTTTTTTCATTCTATTTGTTCAGAAAGTTTGAAACACTTATTGCATGCCACAAATTGTGATAGATGCAGAAGACATAAAATGAAAATAGAAGATGTTTAGTTTGTACAAACTTATAAGCAAGTGTAATGATTGTACTGTGTATAGAATAATCATAAATAAACTGTGAAAAGTAAATGTGAGTTACCTACCAGTTACACACATGCAATTTGACAGCAGTTAAGGAACCATTACTCTAAATATAAGAAGGCTTAAGAGATCTTCATCCAGGATCCTGTTCAGAGTAAGGAGAGATTTCACTGCAGGCAAAATGCTTTTCATAGACAAAGGCAGAAGACAGAGGGAGGACCTTTGTCATGGAAGTTTATCCCATTCTAAAGAAACTAGTCTTTATTTCAGAGTCCTGAAGGCCAATGAATGTTTTGAAATATATATTAATTCTGCAATTATTTCTTGCATGGCTACATATTCTTGGCATTGAGCACACTGGTAACAAGTTAGGCATTGCCCCTCGTTGCCCAAAGCTATAGACCAGTATAAAAAAAATGTTAAGTAAAAAAAGTAAAAAAATTATAAAAGCACAGAAGAAGTATATCATGCAATTGTGTTTTATGGACATCTATCAGGTATCCATATATAGAACAGGTTTGAGGATTATAAATATATAACAAGAATTCCAATAGCATTTGTTTATAGTACTCTTTTTTTTTTTTGCCGCACCAGGGATTGAACTCATAACCTCGAGCCTGCCTGACAGGCACATAAGCCGCTGAGCGAAACTCCCGGCCCTGGTTTTTTGAGGCAGGGTCGCACTGTGTAGCTCAGGCCGGCCTTGCGCTCGCGTTGTAGCCCAAGCCGGCCTCAAACTCACAACGCTTCTCCTACCTCAGCCTCCCGAGTGCTGGGATTAAAGGCGTGCGCCACCACGCCGGGCCTGTTTATAGTACTCTTGAAAGCAAATGATAAAAAGCTGACTTGACATAAGCTAAAAATGCTGCACATGAACTTGAGACATATCCAAGATAAATAGCAATCATAGTAGTTACTCATATATAGGTGACATGATAATTATGCAGAATTGTTAGAAAACCCAAGTTTCTGTTTTTATCAATTTGATAAGCAATAATAAATTTGAGGTATAGGCATCTTTTTAAAATACAGTATAGATTGGAATGCTTAATTCAGTTAATTACTTTAAAAATTTTTTTGCTCTTCTGTCACATGTGCTTTCTTTTATTACTATGAAATAGTTATTTTCCTCAAGTTTGTATCACAAACATATGTGGTTTCAGCATTCATTTTTCTCAGTAGACTAAATACTTGTTTTTCAAACAAATAGGAATAATTAACAAGTATCTGCAGATGAGGATTGTCCAAGTAAAAAATAATATAATAAAATACAAAATGATGAGAGATTTAACTTCATAAATATTTAAAACTTTTACTTAAGGCTTTAAAATTTTACATTGCTATTATATGCAGCAGCCTGCAATGCTTTATTTTTCTACCTACCTCTGCAGCTTTATCTCACTTTAGTCTCTGCTTTGTCTTTAAATTCTCTTTCAATAACATCATTTAAGTTCCTATCTACTTTGACTAATCTTTTTTACTTATTTCAAACTCATTGGGCCATTATTTGCTCCAGAAAACTCCAGAGAAATGAGCGTCAAACTGTTACTACAAGACATAAAACAGGTTTTTTTTTTACATTACTTTCCATACTGCAATTTTATATTTACTTGTCAGTAACCTAATTTATGAATTAAACAATGCCCGTAGCTAAGTCCTGTATTTCCAGTGTCTTGCCTTACCATCTCTAGAAAATAGTGAAGTCAACCTGAAAGGTCAGATGAAACACCAAGTTTAAGAACACAGTTTATTAGAGCCAACATGAGACTGATCACCAAAGAAAACAAATCCTGGACCCTTGGAATTAACATTTTCCCAAATGGCATCCAAGGGTAAGGTTTTTATGACTATAGATAAAAAATAGAATTAGAAAAACGATGTTACAGCAAACTGCTTGTCACAATCACATTGGCTCCCAAGAACACAGGATGTCGATTGTAATTTATGTTGCACATTCCAGACAAGAACAGTGATACAATGGACCAGACTCTTGTGAATATTATTTATTATCTTGATGGCATTAGAGAGTCTGCAGAAACCTGCCACTCCAGGTCAAAGTGACCTGAGTGACTGGGAGCTCATGTCTCATGATTCTCTGAACTAAAAATTTTGTGACCTCATTTCAATTTTTTTGTATGTGACATTTTAAATCATTTTTTGCAGTTGGTACACAGTAATAAATAACTAATGACAAAGCCAAATAAAATTGATACAAAAATGAAAAATTTTAAAGACAAAATCGCATCCAAAAATATGTGTAGAAAAAGTTTAAACCAGGAATTAATATTTAGAAACTAAAAAACAGAAAAACTGTACAGATCAAAACCTAGTCACTTCAACAAAGTGTTTTAAATACTTTAATGAACTAATTAATAATAAAAAATAGAATTTAAGTGAATTTGAAGCCATGCTTGTTTTTGAAATGTAACATATATTTGCCCTGATATAGTGAAATAATCACCATAATGGATTATTCATTTGAGAATAAGTTGGTAGAGTTCTTATAAATAAGTGCATCAGTAAATGAAGCACATTAGAATTGTGCTTCAGTCTCTATAAATATGATTAGTTTATTAAGTTGGTGTTGAGTATGTATTCATTCTCAAACTTCAGAAACTAACTACATTATTTTCTCTACTGTATTATTTACTGCTAGAGTTTAAATGAGGTTCTACCAATTGGATGCCCTCTTTTATGATGTGGAAGACAAAAATACCACAGAATTAATTCCTGATGTTTTGCCTGTTGCTTCTGTCAAAAATATTAATGTTCATAGTTTCAGTCACTAGTAAGTACTGATATCACGAAACACATTATAAGGTGGCTACAACTCATACATGTGATGGAACCCCTAAAGTCAACACTAAAATTAATGGCCTGCTGAAATTCCACTTGATAGTCTCACCTAAGCACTTCAGTTTTTTATTGAGTTCTCTGTGTTACACCTGAGGTTTCAGCCTGTACATCCAGCCTTTCCAAATATTTTGTAACTAAGAGATATTGAAAATTAATTTTTGGAAAATACAATAAAAATGCTATTCACAATAAAATATCAAATAATCTATAAGAATAAATATCATGATATGTGCATATACAAGCACACTTTATAACTCAAACATGACGCTAAGTTTGAAATGAACTATACAGCACTGGTGTGTGGGGAGCAGTTAAGTTCTGACTGAGCCAGAGGTCCGCAAATTCCTTGGGATTGGAGAAAAGCCAGTCCCTAGGACACAGAATGCCAGAGGCAGACTGTGAAAACAAATTGACCTCCAGTTCAGTTGCATATCAACCAGTGTCTGGTCTTGGTGTTCTTTGATAACTATAGTACAGATATATTTGAAAATGTTTTGCTTTAACTGTTCTCAGCAAACCTGTGACCTTGCACTTTGGATCCTATCCTGTGCTTTTATCCTTTTTTTCCCTTTAACTTTGTATCAAGAAAAACACTGGGGCTGGGAAGTTGTTGCTGTCTCTCTGTCAGAGAAGTTAGGTCTCACCTGGTCCCAGCTCTTTTTTATGTGTCTTGTTTCTTCTTAATGTCTCATCGTCCTCTCTGTCGACCCCACTGGCTGTGTGCAGGTCATGCGGCCCTGCTATAACTGCACTCATAGATAGGATATTCAATATTGTTACTAGGTCAGTTTTGACCATATTCAGGTGTGTACTCAATAAATTAACAATCAAAACACTGCAGAGCATCACTGTGTAGTAATTACTGAGCTAATTCTAAATTTACATGACTAGAAAAGCCAAAATAATTATGAAAAATAAAAAGCTAGAGGACATTGTTATCTGATTTGAAGACAATATAAAGTTGTAATAAACCAGCTAGAGTAGTATTTGCATCAAAATACACATATTTCGTGGATATGGTTAAATGAAATTAAGAATCCAGAAAACTATCCACACATTTATCTTTTATTGTATTTCAAAAATAATGAGAAGGTAAATTAATTGGGAAAGAATGTCCTTTAAACAAATGATGGTGGGAAAACTGAATGCTAATATAAAACAAAACAAACTTGAGTAATTTGAAAATAAAAGAAAAATTAGGGTAAAAGCAACATTGGAGATTTTCAATAGGCAGTGGGGAGGCATCAGGGAAACAGGAATTATGCATGAGTTCAGCTATTGCCTGAATGTCACCTCCACTCCTGGCCACAGATGTGAATGACAGGAAAAAACTCAACAATTACCTTATGCCCAGAAACTCAAGATGCACATTAAGAGATTATTAGATCTTCAATTTCCAGTACCAAAAAAAAAAAAAAAAAAAAAATATATATATATATATATATATATATATATATATAGAGAGAGAGAGAGAGAGAGAGAGAGAGAGATTAGATCTCATTTTATGGACATTTTCATTTTGTTTTCTTTGTCTGCTATTGGTCACAAAGTCCTTGTTCTTTTTCAATGTACAGTCGTTAACAGGTTCTCACTTTTCCTGCTTTCCTGGGAAGACATACTCAAAGCTGTCTGCACCTAATATCAAGAGTTGCAAACCTTATTATTCCAAATAAATATCTTTTGATTTTGCATTTTTTAAGTTTGGTTTGATCAACTAACCTTACCCATACCATTAAAAAAAACTACCAAGAATTTGAGCAGAACGTTGCAGAATAATAAATGTGTTGAGTTGCCAGGCTTTGAGTTCATCGATTAGGACAGCAAGTTGAAATTAAAATAATGACAAATCTTCACTTATTCGTTTTGGCCTGAAAACAAGAAGAAAAAAATCAAGTCATGAATGGTTCATTATCTCCCATAGAATAGTATTAGGCAAGTTGGATGGACATTCAACATAAATGGGAGACAATCATCTCATTACTAATGAATCCTTGCAAAATATCTTTCTTATGTACCTCAGGGGACTTGGAGAAGGGAAATGGGAAGAACGTGATGTGGAAAACTGCTGAGTCAGGTCAGTGTGGAGAATAGTGCCTTAGTTAGCTCAATTTTGTTTCAGCCAGTGAACAAGGGACATATAGAAATGCAAATGGGCTCTTGAGGAAGGCCAAAGAGAAAGGTTGACTTCTTCACTACTTTTATCCTTGGCTCTGTTAATATGATGCATTACATTTATGGATTTACATATGTTGAACCATCCCTGCATCCTGTGATGGATCCCACTTGATCATGGTGTACAATCTTTTTGATGACTTGCTGCAGTGTGTTTGCAGGATCTTATTAAGGATTTTTGCATCAATGTTAATTAGGGAGATTGGCCTGTAATTCTCTTTCTTAGTTGGGTCCTTCTCTGGTTTTGGAATCTTGCTTCCAGGAATGAATTTGGGAGTATTGCTTCCCTTTCAATTTCATGAAAGAGTTTGAGAAGTAGTGGTGTTAGGTCTTCACTAAATTTCTTGTAGAATTCAGCAGTGAATCCACCAGAGTCTGGGTTTTTCCTTGTTGATAGATTTTTAATTACATCTTTAATTTCATTTCTTGATATTGGGTTCTTTAGGATTTTTATAGCTTCTTGATTCAACTTTGGTAATTCATATGTATCTAGGAATCTGTCAATTTCTTCTGTATTTTCCATCTTCTTAGAATACAAGTTTTCAAAGTAGGTATAGATGATTTTCTGGATTTCTATAGGGTCTGTTGTGATTTCATCCTTTTCATTTCTAATTACATGGATTTGAGTCCTTTCTTCCCTTTTTTTGATAAGGTTTGCCAAACTTTTGTCAATTTTGTTTATTCTTTCAAAGAACCAATTCTTTGATTCATTGATTCTTTGTATTGTTTTTTAGTCTCTGGTGTATTAACTTCTGCTCTGATCCTTACAATTTCCTCCCTTGTATGAGCTTTTGGTTTAGCCTGCTCTTCTTTTTCTAGAAGTTCGAGGTTCAACATTAAGTTGTTTATATGAGCTTGCTCTGTTTTCCTCATATAGGTATTGACTGCTATAAATTTCCCTCTTAAGACTGCTTTCATTGTGCCACAAGTTCCAGTGCGTTGTATTGTCATTGTCATTCAACTGTAAAAACTGTCTAATTTCTTCTTTAATTTCATCTGTGGCCCATTGATTGTTCAGTAGTGTGCTATTTCATTTCCATGTGTTGATGAAGTTCTTGTGGTTTCTTTTGGCATGAAAATCCAATTTCATTGCACTGAGGTCTGATAGTATGCATGGAATAATTTCAATTCCTTTGCATTTACTTAAGCATGTTCTATGAACCAGTATATGGTCTATTTTGGAGACTGTCCCATGTGCAGCTGAAAAGAATGTGTTTTCTGATGTTATGGGGTGAAACACTCTATAGACATCTACTAAGTCCATTTGCTCAAAAGTTTGATTTAGTTCTATTATTTCATTATTGATTTTTTTGTCTAGTTGATCTGTTTTTTTGTGACAGCAGGGTGTTGCAGTCTCCCAATACAACTGTATTAAGGCTTATTTGATTTTTCATGTCTCTTAATAATTGTTTTATATAGCTAGGTACACTAATATTTGTTGCATATATATTTATGATTGTTATCTCTTCCTCTTGGATTGTTCCCTTTACCAAGATATAGTGACCTTTGTCTCTCTTAATCAATCTTGGCTTAAAATTGAGTTTATTTACAAATAGAATAGCAACCTCCGCTTTTTTCTGAATTCCTGTTGCATGGAGTATTGTTTTCCACCCTTTGACTTTCAGCTTATAAATTTCTTTTTGAATTAAATGTGTTTCTTGTGTATAGCATATTGTGGGATCCTGCTTCTTAATCCATTCTGCCAGTCTGTGTCTTTTAACTGGTGAATTGAAACCATTAACATTAATAGTTAAAACTGATGTGTATTGACTTATCTCTGTCATGTTGTTTTCCTATTATTGGCTCCCCCCTTTTTTTCTTTTTCCTTTCCCTCTAATTGTTTGCCTTTCCTGATAGATTCCTTCTACTGGGGTTCATGGAGTTGTAGTCTTATTATCTCTTTCTAAAATGTCCTTCAGAACATTTTGGAGTGCTGGTTTGTGGGTTGTGGATTTCCTCAGATGTTCTGTGTCATGGAAGTATATTATTTCTCCAACTATTTTGAATGATAATTTTGTGGGATACATCAATCTGGGTTTAAAGTTGTTTTCCTTTAGAGCTTGGAGTACTTTCCAAGCTCTCCTTGACTTGAGAGTTTGTGCTGAAAGGTCAGCTGTAATTCTGATGGGTTTTCATTTATAAGTGATTTGTTTCTTCTCCCTAACAGCTTTTAAAATTTTATTCTTGTGTTGAATTTCTGGAATCATGACTATGATAAGACTGGAAGTAGTTTTTTTTTATCATTGCTAATTGGAATTCTATATGCCTTGCTTATTTGTATGTCAAATTCTTTTTCTCTACCAGGAAAGTTTCCTGTCATGATATTTGTGACGATGCTCTTAATGTCATCTGTGGTATCTCCTGCTTGTTCACTGACTCCAGTTAATCTTAAGTTATTCTTCTTTGTCTTATCAAGCAGCTGCTGGATTGATTTCTCATGTTCCCTTGCTAGTTTTGAGAAATTTTTCTTTCCCTGGTCACTAACTGCAAGCCTGTCTTCAATATCTGAGATCCTGTCTTCACATTAGCCTAATCTGTTTCAAATACTTTCAATGGAGTTTTTATTCTCCTGAATATCTGCTTGAATCTGCTTTATGGAATCCTTTTGTTTCCTATTTTGTGCTTCCATAATTTGCTTATGCTCATTTATATTTTTTGTCTCCCTCTGCTCTAAAATCACTAAGCATGATGTGTATTTTTGGTAATCTCTGTGGTTATTTGAGAGATTATTTCTGATTCCATTTTTTTCCAAAAGCTCATTCAATTGCTTTGTTACCACTTTGGAGAGACCTGCTAGGAAGCTTTTGGATTGTCCAGCCTCATTGCTCCCTGGGTTTGCCTTTGGTGAACTGGGTGTCTGAGGTTGTGTCCTATTTAAGTGTCTTCTCATTTCTTTTCTTTTTTAGTTTAATTCCAAGAGTGATACTTATTAGTTGCCCATGGTGGGTTACTTTATTGGTGGTACATCCAGGTCATGATCACTTCTCTGAGGTATCTTCCAGGTGTAGCTGGTTCCTGGGCTCCAAGTCTGTTGGAAAATCCCACCTCCTCAGTTTCGTAGAGATGAGAAGCTATTGCTTGCCTAGCCCAGTATCTGGGTCTTTGGCACTCTGCCTCAGCACTCTATGACTCCCAGTCAATCTCAGTCCTGGGCCATCAAGGTCAACAGCTGTCCAGAACAATTGTGTTAATTTTGGCTGCAGTGGCACCCACAACACCTAACACAGCCAACAAAACAATAAACTGAGCCAACCCCTGATTTGCAACCCTCAACCGTATAAACTAAATTTGTGACCATACAACAGAATGCAAAACAATCATATACAATACATAAGTCTGCAGTATGTCAATTCTGTCCTTAAGGGTCAGGACCCAAAGTGGATTAAGGAGAAAACAGAGAAGTGGGAAAAGAGAAAGAGACCACAAGTAGGTTGCAGGACAAAGATTGGACCCAACAACTTAGGGAAAACAATGCAGAAGACTGAGGGAAAAGAAAGCTAAAAGAGACAAAGACTAGAACACAACAAAACCACACCCAGAAGGAGGGCAGAAACCATTCTAATACAAAAAAAAAAAAAAAAAAAAAAAAAAAAAAAAAAAAAAAAAAAAAAAAAAAAAAAAAAAAAAAAAAAAAAAAAAAAAAAAAAAAAAAAAAAAAAAAAAAAATAAAAAGAAAATAATAAAAAGGAAAGAAACATAAAAAAACAAACTAAAAACACTAAGTAAAACAAACAAACAGGAAAAGAAGAAAAAAGTCCATTTCCAGGATTCTCACTGAATTCTCTAGTAGACAGCCTATAGAGACAGTGACCCAAGCCATGGCACTGTATCCCCTGCAAGCCAGCAACTGCTTGATGATGGAATAGTAGACAACCTCAGCAGGCCTGTCTTGAGAACAGACTCATTGGGCCTGCCACAGTCCAAGCAATTTCTACTGGTCTGCCCCCAGTTAGGATCCACTGGGGGAAGCCAGAACAGTTCTGGGTCCAGGCTTATCTTGCCTTAGTCCAAAATGGCTCCTGGCCAATTGCTCTCTCCCACAGGATGACAGAGTCCTCTGCACTCACCACCAGCCAGCACAGTCCCCCGCTTCTGCAGCTCCCCTCCACTACTAAGTCTCTCCGCAGCAGCTCCTGGGGTTGCCAGCCACCACTGACATTGTGACCATGCACCCCCAGGCTCCAAAAGCTCCCCTCACGCAGTGTCTGGCTCCAGGGGAAAGCACCACCAGATACCACCTTCTTCTTCATTGAAGTTTTTCTTTTCACTCTCTCTGTGGGCTTCAATTCAGACTTCAGACTCTTACTGGGTCCAAGGAACCCACTTCTCTCCTTTTTGTGTTCCTCAAGTTGGTGTATTCCTGTGTCTAGGCAATGTCTCTCAGACAGGCTGTTTTCTCTGCTGCTTACTACTCCACCATCTTCCTGGAAGACTATTTTGAATTGCTTTAATAATGTTATATTGCATGTGTTTTGTAAGTAAAGTATGATGAGAATTGGAGTATGAATTAGAGCAGAGAAGAGATGTGTAAAATTCATTTCAACTACTGTGCCTAGTTAACCCATTCATACCATGTTTATAGTACCCTAATTCCCAAGGAATCCCAAAGAATGAAATATAATTGGTAGTTTAGAGTCTCAAACCGAACGTAAGGTATTCATGATTAGTCTCACAGCTGAGGATTTGAAGGTGGTAGCAGCTCTGGGAGGTTAGACTTTCCATGTGAATGAAGACTTGCTGCCAGTAGAAAAAGATGTCAATGGCCCTTTAAGATACAAGAGCAACCAAAGAACATGATTTTGTTTAATTTGCTTTACTTTTGTGTACTAATCAACTGTTTGCATCTAAAATAATGGCATAAAAGGAAGCGAAACCTAATACTGATAATTTAAATCATTTAAATTTTTTAGATTCCATTTCCTACTTACCAGTGATCTTACTAAAAAGAAAAAAGCTGTCAAATTTTCTGTGTGTGTGCCATTTCCTGTTTTCTGCCAGGAACAAGCTATTCATAATCTATCAAAGGACAACATTACAGCAAATGTAGTTTTAGATGCAACTGGCTTTTATTTG
>RJWM01001481.1:57721-154826 GCA_004363535.1 Dasyprocta punctata | reverse complement strand
TAAAAGAAATGATTAATGATCATGAAAATACAGGATTAGTACTATCCGAAGTGCAATAAAGAGAAAAAAATTTGAAGAAACATGAATAGAGAGTATTGGTGACTTGTTGGACAAAATGCATTTGACTTAAATCACAGAAAGGAAGGAGAGGGACAGAAACATATTTGAAGAAATATTGGCTAAAAAATGTTCAAGTGTGATGAAAACTGTAAACTCATGTATCCAAGGTATTTAATGAACCCTAAGCAGAGAAAATGTAAAGGCAACCATACCAAGATCCTTTAAAATCAAACTACTGATGACCACTGATAAAAATCCTACAAGCATCCAAAGAAAAAGAGTATCTCACAAATACAGGATCAAATATAAGAATGATGGTGAATTTTACTTCAGAAACAATACAAGCTAGAAGATATTTTTAAAGTACTGAAAAAAAAAAGGGGCCATATTCAAGAAAAATACCTTTCAAAAGGAAAAGGAACGCTGGGCACGATGGCACATGCCTGTGATCCCAAACCTGGGGAGGTTGGGGCAGGAAGAACACTTGGATTTCAAGCCAGCCTGCACTACACAGGGAGACCCTGTCTCAAAAAACAAAACAAACAAACAAAAGCAAAACAAAGACTCTTTATGCAAAGGCAAGGCTGAGCAAACTAAACACAAGCAGACCTGTCCTATAGGAATCCTAAAGGAAGCTACTAAAGGAAATGACTTTGTATGGAAATCTGGATACTGAAAAAAGAACAGATCACAATTGATAAATTCATTAAAAAAAAAAACCCGAATTTTCCTAGTTTTAAAATCTCTTTGAAAGTTAACTGACTGGGTGCCATAGTTTGAATATGGCTAAGTATGTCCCCCACGTGCTCGTGAGCTGAAGCGTGGTCCTAGGGTAGCAGTGTCAAGGTGGCTGAACCTTTATCCATTGGGACCTGGTATCTGGGTCACTGGAGTGCTTTTTGAAGGGATGAATGTGGTCTCAGAGGACCCCAGTCAGTTCTCACAAGAATAATCTGTTACACTGCAAGTGTACCCCAAATGCTTGACCTGTGTTTCCCTTTTCCCTTTCTGCTTCTCTGCCATGTTGTGACCAAGTTATAGGGACTCTTACTGAAGGCTGAACAGATGGGGCTACCCAAGCTTGATATTTCAGTCTTTAAAACTAGGCTAAATAAATCTGTTTCCTTTCTAAAGTATCCAGCATCTAGTATTGCATTATAGCATCAGAAATTGAATAATCCCCTGTATAAACCAAAAGTAGCAACAAGGGTTTAGACTTATAGTAGGTGAAATGTATGAAAACAGCACAAAGTCTTGGAGAAAGGAGATAGAAATGATTGGTCATAAAGTTCTTAAGGTATGTATCAAGTGGCACAGCGTTACTTGGAAGTGGACCCCGACAAGCTAATGGTGTATAGTGTAAACCTTATAACAACTATTTTTTGAAAAGCAAATTAAGAGATTAAGTAGAATAGTAAAATACACTACTCCAAAGGAAGGCAGGAAAAGAGGAAAAAAAGGAAGCAAATAATAGGATACATAAAAAAAATGGAAAAAAAGACTGATTCAAACATAACCACATTGGCTGATTTAAATATATCTGCATAAATAATATGAAATATAAGTGATTTAGCAAAAGGCAAGATTACTAGATTTGATAAAAAGCAAGACTCAATTATATGCTATGCAAAATAAATTCCATTTAAATATAAAGACGTAATCTGGTTAAAAATAAAGTTATCAGAAAACTCACATCATGGTAACACTAGTAAAAAACTGGAATAACTATCACAGTATCAGATAAAATAGATTTCAGAGTAAGGCACTTTTCCAGGGACAAAGAAGTTTGCTTCACAATAAAAAAGAAATCAATTCATTAAAAATACGTAAGAATTACAAATGCGTATGTACCTAATTAGAGTGCTTCAAAATGCATGCCAGTAAAACATGACAGAACTGAAAGGATAAACAGAAAGTACTCTGAGAAAGTACAGCAGTTCTCATGGAGGCCACTATGTCTATGCCTTCACTCTTGCCCTACATCATTCATTCATTTGCCACAATATAGAGATCATTCAGAAGGAAGAATCTGAAGACGTAACATATCATCCTTAATCACTTACAATCCAAATTTTTTAGTGCAACAGAAGTGCACTGACAGTATACAAGCTTCTTGGCATTGCTCATGGGGACCTACCCGGTCTGTTCCTTTACTTGCCCCCCAGTTCTCACTGTGTTTGTCACTTCTTTATATCTTGATTTTAGACACACAGGCCAGGTCTTACCTCTCTACCTGCCAAGAACACATTTCAGCATTTTTTCATATGCAGTTTCCTTCTCCTAGCAAGTCACTGCTATCCTCCTGGATCTCTGCCACTTTGTCTAGTTAATTCCTGTTCACTCTTCACAGGTCAGCTTGATGGGGACTTCTCTAGGGAAGTCTTTCTTCATTTCCCTAACTTGATAAAAATCTCCCTATAATACATTCTCATAGCATCAAATATCAACTGAGAACATACTACATTTGTGGGATTACTTACTCCATGCCTGTCTTTCTGAGTGAACCATGAGGGCAGTAATCACATCTGCCCACTCTGAGTGTTTAACACAACGCCTCACACCCAGGAGACCGCTGTGTGCCGAGTGAACACATTAACAGAATGGAGAGAAGCAGCATTTCAACATTTAGTTTTCTTTGCAGATCACAGAAACTAAGAAAACATGAATTTTCCAGGTTGCCTAGAACCGGTGGGCAAGGGGAAAAAAAGCCAAGCTTCGATTTAAAATAAAAGCAAAAATGAAGACAAAAAATGACAAGATGAAATCATTTAGGCACCTACCCTTTTTTTTTTTTGTTGGTAATTGGCCTACAGGTAAATTCGCTAATATTGTGATAATCACAGAGTGCTCAGATTCACAATGAAGAAAACTACTGTCTAGGAAAAACAAAAGGAAGAAGTGGTGAGCAGAAGAGCTGAACTAGGAATTTTGAATTCTTAAGTGGAGAGATAGAAAAGGAGACCAGTGTGTTGACATATACCTGTAGTTCCAACTACTTGGGAGGCTGAGGCAGGAGGATAAATTATACCTGTGAGACCCCATTTCAAACAATCAAACAAACAAATACACAAACAAGGAGAATAAAAAAAATTAAAGAAAGAACACTTCGATCTTAAGGCAGGTGTAAAATAATGAAATCAATTTCTAACAGGTAGCAGCTAGCTAAGGAAGAAGAGAAGACAACCCTTGAACTTACCTCGGACAGGAAAAGCAGATTTGGAGGCTGCAGGGAGAGAATAAAGATTTACAAAATGGAATAAATCTCACATTAATGACTCCCAGCTCCACTCTGCTAGATAAAAATTACTGTCC
Organism: Dasyprocta punctata; assembly: GCA_004363535.1. Taxonomy (NCBI): domain Eukaryota; kingdom Metazoa; phylum Chordata; class Mammalia; order Rodentia; family Dasyproctidae; genus Dasyprocta; species Dasyprocta punctata. Next base: position 151,454 of record RJWM01001481.1, on the reverse strand, counting down.
CATAGTAAGAAAACAAAACAACGTGGCAAACAACTATTGTGTTGGGACAGAGAGCAGATCAGGTATGGCGATGAATAGAATAGAATGATTTTAATCTATTTTTAAACAGCCAATAATTATTTTTTCTAGCCACATCAAATAAACATTGATCTGACATAAACACTGGGTAGCAAACTTTTCTGCAAAGGGCTACGTAGTAAATATTTTAGATTTTGTAAACTTTATGGTCTCTATTGCAGCTCTATGATTCAGCTTCTATACTACAAATATAACCATAGATTATGTATAAATGAAAAAGCACGGCAGTGCTCAAATAAAACTTTATTTACAAAATGGGCCATGGGCCAGATTACTCAATTTAGATTAATTCTACATTTGAAAATACTTCCGTTTTCTGTAGTCACTAGTCTGGTGAAAAAAATCAAATTATTTTTCAAGTTACACTCATGTTGCCAAAGTAAAAACAACTTGAAATAAAGTTTTAAAAAGTTTTTTGTGTTTCTTAACACAATGTCTGGTAAACCAAAAAAAAAAAAAAAAATTCCATGTTTGTTGAGTAAACTGAATGGATTATCTATGAAACATATGGGGCAACTAGCAAAACAGAATACCCTGAAAACTCAGCAATGATTGACAAAGCAATGGGATATGAAATATTCAAGAAAAATTCTAAGAAAAACACACCAAGATAAAGACTATCAAAGTAGTTGTTTTATGTTTTAAAAGTTTTGGCAAAACTTACAAACTCTTCAAAACAAAACTTTTACTCAATTCCTAAAAAAAACTGGGATAAAAAATTCAATAATAAATAGAATAGGGTTTAATTAAAATGTATAATTTCATTAGAATACTTGAAATAACAAAGTTTTAATAATTTTATTTATGACACTGGCACTAGCAAATTGGCAATATGAGGCCCATATAAAAAGGAGTATGTCAATAAATAAATTTTTACATTAAAATATCTCTTTCATTTACCCACTTTTGACAAAATTAAGACTAGGAATATATACTTGAAAAGATATTGATCTTACACTTTCCCACACCCATGGTCGAATGTTTTCTCATGGTCTGTACTGTAGATAGCAAAGATTCCAGAACTGACTGCTAACATAGCTCACCCTTTCTTAACATGAAAAACTCTAATAAGCAAAAATACAAGAGTGATTGGAATGATAATTTTTGTCTTATAGATAGCAAAGATTCCAGAACTGACTGCTAACATAGCTCACCCTTTCTTAACATGAAAAACTCTAATAAGCAAAAATACAATAGAGTGATCGGAATGATAATTTTTGTCTTATGGGTATTTTAATGGGGAACGTTAACAAAGCCCTTACAATTTTGAATTCCTTAATATATATCAGGATCAAATTTAGTATATAAATTAAAATATTTTTACCGTCATTATATTCTTTCCTGAAATAGCACAATAAAATATAAAGAAACTCTAGCAGGCAATTATACAAAGCAGTGTTTCTAATTATGTTCCCCAAACTGTTCTATGTGATACACACAGAGTTTGGGAAATATAATTTAACATGCTAATGGGCCACTGTGACTTGCTAAGAACAAGACACAGAACTGATCTCACAACTTGTGCCCACCAAGCACCATGGCGGCAGCGAGGGGTGCAGGTGGGTTGAGTACTCCTCGGGATCCATCTTGGAGTGTTTGTGTAGCACTCTCAATTAAGTGACTCTGAGTCACCTGGAAATTTGTTTTTAATCAAAATTAAACCTAGAATATCATCTCTGTTTCACAGTTTCCTCATTACATGATAATTATGATGTTGAACAATGACACATGAAGGAACTTTAAATTTTAGACAATAATGTCTAAGAACATTCTGTGCAACAGGCTGCCTCAACCATAGAAATTTAAGAGAACATCTTGTGTTCAATGTTCAGAAAGTGTGGCAAAATGTTCGTAAGCAGGAACAGAGGATACATGGTCAGTCCTGCCGTCAGGTAGTCAAGACGTATATTATTCAAAATCACCCATCAGTTATAAACCTGTGTGAAAACCAGAATTCTGAATAGAAAAAAATGCATACTCAGTCATTCTTGAGGACAGAATACAAAATAGGAGAAGCTGACACTCAGAATCTAATTTGAAGTGTCAACAGAATTGTGTGCATTTATGAGAAAATCTAGTATTTTAGGATAAGTACTATTAGTCTATAGTAGCTTTAGGTCTATATTTGATTAATCTTAAAAATTTCCTCATAGTGTTCAGATCAGTTTGTTTACCTCCAGATAGTTACCAATCAAGAAAAGGAATGTAATTACTTTGGGAACTCAAAAAGTACTGATACAGTATTTAAAGTCTACATTATTACTTTCAATAATCACACTCCATTTTAGGCCAATATTATCTCAGTTCTACAACTGGTCCTTCACACACACCATTGCCAAATCTGTATTTTGTGGTACTACTAGGAAAGATTATCTAAAACTCAACTCTGATCATATAGCTTCTCACTATTCACACGATGAAGGATACATTCTTGTTCTGATCTTTGTCTTTCTATAACCACATGGTGAACCTAACTATTGTTAAACAGAGTAGTTTACAGCCTGGCAACTGAGATAAAGTCACACAGTTAATCTATCCTGTATTTTCTGGGATATGTATTTCAAACCTAATACACATTCCCCAGTACACAGTCCGACCATACCACTCTAAGGTCACCTCTTAATTCACAGAAAGTGAGCCCTAATACCTCAATTTTCTGTTCATTAATTACTGATTTGCATCACAATTTATTATTTCTATCACTCTCACTTTATGAGAAAAATGAATCTTCAGGTCAAGACCAATCTCTTAACAAAGCTCCAGTTCCTAAACCCAGTAATCTACTCAGGAGCTTCACTCCATTTCTACCGTTGCACAGTTCAGCTTTGTACATTCAACTTTTCCCTCTTCAGTGGCTGCTTCCCACTGACATCTAAATATTTTTGTAAATCTACCTTCAATGACGGTTTTTCTATTTTTCTATCTCTTCATTTTTAGCCACTTACAGTTTCCTGTGTTATTTCCTTTCCTCTTTTGCCATTACTCATTTATCACTGAATTAGATTCTGACTCTAAGTCTTAGTCCACCAGAGTTGCTCTCTCTCAAATCACAAAGATAACCTTGTTTTTAAATTCAGTGGAACTATTTCAGGGCTTATTTTCATTAACTTCTTAACAACAACTTATACTTCTTCCCCAGTGCTGCGGACGGAACCCAAGACCTTGTACATGTTGCTACACAAGTGCTCCACTCCTGAGGCGCACCCCCAGCCTGAACCCCTTTTCTGAAATATTTCCCTGCACCACACTCTCCAGGGCTTCTTCTTTGACCTCTTGACAGCTCAGTGGTTTTCCTTTTGTGCTCACCTTTTCTTTTTCTTGTATCTTCAGGGCTCTAAGATCCTAGGATTTTTCAGTCATACGCTAAATACAAAACCCCACACTTGTGACTTTAGTTATTTGCTGAATCCTCAGTCTCCACCTCAGCTCAACCCTCTTTCCTTAGCAAGAGACCTAAATTGACTAACTGCACAGTAAATGCTTTTTTTAATACATCCCATTAGACAACCTCCGGTTCCTTATGACTAGCACTGAACTCCCTCTGAAAGTTCTCATATCTCAGTAATGTTGACCTCCTCAGACACTCAAGGCAAAACCTGGATATTATCTTTCATTTCTCTACTCTCCAAGATACTGATTTTAATTCACAGATCTCTCTATTTTGTTATTCTTACAATTGGGGCTTAAAACTTTTTCATCAGCAGATGTTGACATAATTTGGGCCACACTTCCCTCAGTAGCTTTGTCTTTTACCATTTTCCACCATCAACTTTGCTAACCCATGAAAACTGTTTTTTATATCAGTTCTTATAAACCATTCAGTGCTCCAAGTAAGTTTACTCTCTTATCACCCACAATTTCTACACGCGGCATGCTCTGCCTGAAACTCTCTTCTGACAGCTTTCAATATCTGAGCATACTTTAACCCCCGGCTTATTTATGACAGTGCAGGCAACTTTGCCTAATTCCCTAAATTTGAATTCATTTTCCCTCCTGTGTAATCTATAATTCACCTCTCTCTCATCATAGCGCTCATTCTTCTCATGGGATTCCCATTCATGTCTCCATCCCTCAGCGGGTGTTAAGCTTCATAAGGACAAAAACCGTAACTTCAGCCATTGTGTTCCCTTATAGTACACAACATCCTGCTTAAGACACAAAATACACTCTATTTATTGAACAAATAAATGTTGCAGGTTTCCTTTTCCCACTTAAGATGGAAAAGGAACTTTTTGACTCTTCCACAGTGACCAACAGGATGTTGCAGGAATTCATTAAATATTTGTTGAATTAATAGGATGGAATTGCATTTTTCTTCCTCCTTTCCATCTTTACACTTGATATAGAGCAGTACAAATTTAATTAAATACACAATTAAAAATGTTCACAACTATATCCACGTGTATAAATGTACATTGTAGTATCAAATATACAAAATGAAACATTCATGGTAGAAATAAAACTTTTCACCAGTAGCAATATTTCAAAATTCATTAAGTACACTGTTGGAGGCATTTTTCCTAGAAAATTACTACAAGTCTTCAGTCCTAATTATTCTACGAAGGAAAACACATACAAACTAATAATGAATTTCAGTGTCATTTTAAAAGGGCAAAAAGAAGTATGGAATACTAAAAATAATGAAAAAAAAATGACACCATAAAGAAACACTTAAAAATCAGATAAATATAACAAATACTGCCATAAAAATAACTTTATAAAAATAATGTCCTTGTTGATAAAAAACAAATGTTAAAAATAAAGAAGGAAAGTTATCAGTAAAAGATAAATAAAATTTTAAGCAGAACAGGAAATAGCACTAGTAATTTTTAAAATGACAAATATAAAAAACATTCTTCATATGATACTAAAATTTCTTTAAATACCCAAAAATGATTTTAAAATTTGAAAAAGTAGTAAGTAGACATCCTCCTTCTAACTTTTCTAGGATGATCTCATATTTAGTGGGGTGAGAAAACATTAAAATAAATTTTGTGTTTAATTCTTAAGAAAATAGAATGGTTAAGCTGCAAGGATAAAATACGGTTCTGTTGCACAATGAATTAATGCAAATTTTCTTTGATAAACTATAAGCACATGAAATGAGCATGATATAAAGAACTGAATGAAACTTTTATTTTTCATAAAAACACATAGGTATTTTTAGGGTAAATTATAAATTAAAAAAAATCATTATCAGGATTTTTCTACCTTCTTTTCCTAACATAGTATTTGTTGTGTCATATTGAGGACAAGAAACAAAGATAATTCTTTTTAGGTTTGATTCATATTTTATAATAAAGATTCTACTCTGACTGGCTTTAAAATTTTAATCTTTAATATTTGAAATTTTAAACATTATAAACTAGTTATTACTGAAATAGGTATTTTAAAGTTATTCAGTTAAGCAATTGAATTTTAGGGGTCATAAAATCATCAACATTAAAGTTCTAGAATTTAATTACTATATTTAAGTTTTTAATAGGAGAACTGGTATTTATTTTAGCTCCTACACATTGTTTTTAAAAAGGTAACAAAAATGAACCCATTAATACTTCTCAAAGGACACCCCAAAGATTACAATGTAACAGTGCAGCCATATGATAAAATATCCTTAAGTTTCCGAATGCAACCTGGCACTCTTTCACGAGAAGGAAGTAATCAGGAAGACCTCTCACTTGCCTAAATAATCCTGTATTGTCTAGCGGCCATTAATAAGCAGAAAGGGAAATGGCTATACTGGCACCCAGAGTATTTGTATCATATTTTTGCTAGGTTCCAAATAGTAACAGTTTCTTTGCACCAATGTCACATCAGTGTAACTGAATAAAGCACATAAACACTTGTTTACATTCTCACTTTAGCACTGCTGTTTCAATAACACATGTATGATTCGTCGTCTTTTTTTTTTTTTTCTTTTTTTTGCGGCACCAGGGATTGAATTCACAACCTCGCACCTGCCAGACAGGCACTTAAGTCACTGAACCAAACTCCCGGCCCTAGTTTTTTTGAGGCAGGGTCGCACTGTGTAGCTCAGGTCAGCCTTGTGCTCGCAATGTAGTCCAAGCTGGCCTCGAACTCACAACGCTCCGCCTACCTCAGCCTCCCTAGTGCTGGGATTAAAGGCGTGCGCCATCACGCCCGGCTTTTTTTTTTCCTTGCGTGATTCTTCGTCTTGCTAGCCTATGGAAAAGAATTTTCATCTATTTGTGGAAATAAGCTCAATGCATGATATGAAAAAAACTCGAATTTGCTGATTTATTGGAAAAAATATCATTATACCACTTTTCAAATAAGCAGTCTTAAAGTAGGTTCCAAAGCAGTACAGTTATCAAATGGCGTAACAACATGATGGTGGATGGGAGATTGACACCCTAGGATTGTAATGTTACGGCCCCTATCAGTGAGAAAGCACTTACTCTTTCCTGTATGGCCTCAGTTATCATTTATCAAGAGAATAAATACATATTAGCATGTAATATAGTAAATTTTTAGTTACATGGTCATATTTATCCAACTGTTTTTTTATTTTATATTAGATCTATTAATGTAAGAGTAGATAATATAACAGTGATATATATTTAAAAAGTTTTCTGCCTTTACTAAACATATTTTTAATGTGCTTGAAATTCTAGACACATTATGGGGAAGGGAGAAGTGCACTGGTATGTTTAGCAGCACCTAAATTCATGAGTTTCATACTAGGTGCCAAGAAATTAGGTTGTATAAGTATTTTAGAAATAAATTAAAACTGAACCAGCTGTTTCTTTTCTGCTTGCTATCTTATGCTTTACTCAAGGCACCTACAATGAAACTTTAAAATTAATTAGAGAAAAACTTACCTAGTTGGGATTTTGAAAAATAGTTTGCCATTTGTCCACTGTTGCAAGACTGTCGTTTATGTCTTTTTGTTGACATTTCTGTGGTCTTCCATGGTGGTCTTTTTCTTTTGTTCAGTTTGCTAAGAACTTCAGAACTATCAGAAGGATTCTTGTCAAAGTTTATACTTTTGCTTAGCTTATTACTGCCAAGTTGATCAGAAAATTTATTGGTTGAAGCATTATTTGCTCTACCATTTTCTATTTCATTAGTTTGCTTTTTAAAAGAATTTTGCCTAGCAGAATGAGATCTTAAAGTAAGGTACTTTGGTCCTTCTATATGTGTATGAAGGTTACTTCCACTGTCAACAGATTCAGGAGAGTAAATGATTGTATTTAGCTTAAAAGTATTTCTGTGTTCAAGATAGTTGATCTTCCTCAAAAATATTCTACAGTCTTTTAAGGTTTTTGACCTCCAATTACTTGGATACACATTTCCTAGTTTTGGTCCCTTTTCAAAATCTTTTTGGCTGCAATTTATTCCATTCTCCTTCACTTCTGACTTAAATTTATTTTCTACACTAGTATGTGTTTTGAAGTCAGGCACTGCCACCCTGTCTTTCAAAAACTCACCCTTGATCTCAGGTGGGAAAACACAATGGTTACCTACTGTGCCTCTTCCATGGAGTGCAATGTCAGCATTTGTTCCCCTCTCAGTCTTACTTAAAAATTGGTTCTGGCAGAAACACCCTAAGTTCCTCCTTTTGGAGTTCAAATCAACTGTTCCATGGTTGTGCAGTTTTCCCTCTCTTCTCCACCTTTCATGGTGCAACCTCTTAAACTCAGTCCTTTTCAACCTAGCTAGTGTTAAATTGCTTTTCACATTTAAGAGCGGAGAGTTAACCATTTTATGCAGTACATGCAATTTCCCTGCTGATTTTGAAGGAGAAGAGAGTGCAAATTTTTTAAAGTGCTTTCTGAAGGGGCTGGTACTAAATTCACAATATTTGGCCCCTAACTTAATTCCCTTGGTATTTATTACCTCCAAAGGGTTTCGAGCATTTGCTTTTCTAACTAGTGAGAGAGACTGTGTTTCTGTTGTTTGCATAAACCAGGTACAAAGTTCATTCAAATCATACTTTTTCTGAAAAAGCATTTTTACAGGTGAAACTTCAAGTTCTAAAAGACAAGTTTCCAAAGGATTTTCTATTTTAAAATTATCATTTTCAATGTATTCTTTTTTATGATCAAAATTTTCAGCTTCATCTCCACTCACTTTCACCCAAGCATTTGTTATTTGCTCAAATCTATTGTTTAATTCCTCTAATAAGGAATCTCTTGAAGCAGAAGCAGCCCACCATCTGAGCAAAGGGTTTGATGATATTATAGGGTCTAAAGATACTTCAGAAATGGGTTGTAGTTTGTTATCTTCTAAACACTTTTTTGCATTCTTTGGATGGTCAGTGCCTGGGGTATCTTTGGAAGTTATTTTTATTCTTGACTGCCTGTATTTTTTCTTTAGGCCTTTGCCTTTTCTCAAATGCAGTTTATATGACTTATGAAGCAGAGAATTTCTATAAAGAAGTGAACTAGAAGATGCTAATGAATGTAAGAAGTGTAGAGATCGTTTTCTGTCCCTGACAGAATGTCTCAAAGGTACAGTAGCAACCATATTTTTTGACCCATTTTTTAAAATGTCAGCATCCGTGTGCCTTGTTTTATCCACCTTAGTGCACTGTTGATCATACTTTTCTTCAGAGAGAGTTTTTCCTAATGTACTTTCCTGTTCTAAAGGAGGTAAGCAGCTGCTAATACTTACTTCTCTTTCCTGAGGAGAAATTTTATTAATAGTCACAGATATGCCAGATATTTTTACTTTTGCAGGTCTGCCAGGCTTCCTAATCATTGCTGAAGGCTTCTGATTTGGTTGAGTAGTGTTCTTGGAAGGCTGAAGTATCACAGACTTGTTCCTGACAGGTCTAACATAGTCAAAGCTAGACCTCAAGTTCTCTTGTTCAGTGGTCAAGCTAGACTCCATACTTATTCTTTGACCTGAGTCAATTTCATAGTCTCTAAGGCTTCTGAGACCACTGTATTCAGGTGAAAAATCAGCAACATTGTTTAATGACATAATATTACTATTGTTTACATTTCCTTCAGATACATGCCTTTTAGTTCTTCTTGATCTTCCGAAAATAACAGTCACTATAATACTTCTCTTATAAATACCTTCTTTTGCTTCTGATATGAGAGAGTCTTGATTTTTCTTTCCAGCACAGGACTCATTTTGGCAAATGGTAAGGTCTGCTTGATCAGTTTTAGGTTTTGGTGGTCTTCCAATTGGTCGTTTAATCTGGTTCACAACTTGAGGGCCTATTTTTTTAGGTCTACCTGGTTTTCTTTTACAAGATGAATCAATAGCACTGCTTGAATTTTCCAGAGGTTCTTGAGGCTTATCACTATTCAAATCATCTGAAAATAATGTAGAGGATTCCACAGTTTCTTTCGCACAAGTAAATTTGTTTAGTTCTCTATGAAATGTGTCAGTATCGTGATCAAAACTGTAATTTTCAGAGTTAGCATCTGGGGTATCATTTGTTTCTCTTTTTTTTCCAGTTACACGATGGGGTACACATTTTTCAGAATGATCAAAATTTGATTGGGAAGTACCAATTGAAGTCAAAGTGTATTTGATTCCTTCACTGCTTTTAATCTCAGATAAAAACATGAGTTTGACAGGACTAGAATAGTTAGAAAAAGAGCTGTCAATACTTTCACGTTTTGTTGGCACACTTTCAACCCTGGCGATCAAACTACCTGACTCTAAAATAGATGACTTTTTCAAATTATCAAGTCTTTTGTTATTTGAATCCACAGTAGGCATCAAATGGCTTTTGGTAATATTGCTTGGTTTGGTCTCAGATTTTAATAAACCTTGCTCTTTATTTATTCTACTTACAGTGAGACTCACGTTTCTCCCAGCGTTTTCATCTTTACCATCAATTTCTATCAATTTATTGGGTGCTTTATATCCTTCTGGTATTGGCTGATTATTCCAAGATGTTTTGGTCTTATGTATTGTGTCTTCCAAACGCTCCACAACAACTTGCAGATTAGAATTCATTGCAATTTTGTTTAGGTCTATATTCTGTGGGCTTTCACTTTGAACATTTTTCATTGGATCTTTATTTTGTGTGGATTCAGATACTCTTTTTGCCTTAGGAGATTTTTTAAAGGCACAGTTATTTGTAACATATATAGAATACCATCCTGGAGGTACAATATTTCTTTTAGTTCTGCTCAAAAGTCCAGGAACATTATTTCTCAAAGGGGTTTGAATTTTCTCCAATTTTGGATTGTCCCTATTATCTTTCAAATTTTTTATTCCAGCTGCAGATTTCTCTTGAAATTTTATGTTCATTTTTTCAGGTGAAGTTGTTTTAAAGTTTTCTGAAAATTCATTAAAAGTCAAGTTAGTTTCTAAACCATTCAAAGGTAGTTGCAATGACTGCAATCCATAATTTGGTGAAAATGTTTCTGCATGATTTTTATCTTGAAATTTTTTAGAATTCTGTAAAGAAGGCTCTTGGCAATGATGAAATTCTTCCTGGTCTGATGAAAATATTGCATCATTGCGCACCAATTTCCTTGAATTTTTTTCAGAGTATTTTTTTCTTACAAAATTTTCATCAAAACTAGCTAGTTCTCTTTTTATCTGCAAGGACTGCCTTCTAATCATAGGTGAATCAGGAGAGTTGTGCAGTGCAAATAAGGTTTGTTGACGCTTCTGAAATCTTGTCTGAATAATTTTATTCTCTATCTTTTTATCGTATTGACTCAGTAATTCCATAAAACTATAATCACTGGCCTTTGCGTTGTGTAGGAGAGACGTTATTAAATCTCCCAATTTAAAATCGTTAGCTGCAGTATAATCATTGCTAGATAATTTTACAAGGTTTGTCATGTCTGTGGTTTCTATGGATTTTAATTTTTCATTAATGCGATCCATTAAATCTTGAAATATCACAGTAGCTTCACCTTTTTCATGATCTGTAGTACAATTACTACTGGCATCTGAGAGCAAAGAATCAGAGTTACTGGATTTTTCAGTTTTATGTATTTTGTCTTCTTGATCACTGTAGTTGCTGCTTATTTCTGCTGGTGTTAGAGATGGAGGCTGGTTAGTATTTGTTTCAAATGTGTTATTTTCTAAGGCTGAAAACTCTGAGATGACATCTTGCAATTTTTCAAATCCTTCAGTCTGTACAGGTGATAACGGTGGGGGTGAGGGACTGCGAGATCTACAAACATCATTAAGACTGACTGAAAGAGCACACACTTCCCCTGACAAAAGTGGACAAGCAAAGGGTGATTTTGTAGTGTCAATGTTTGGTAACAGTTGAGAAGAGCACCTATGAGAATTATAACAGTTTGTAATTCCTCTATTCATTAGTGTCTTAATGTGTTCAATGGTTACAGAATGGCAAGACAAACAAAGTAATTCTTTAATACAGACTGGCAGAGGCACTAAAACAGCACTTTGTCTTTCATTTTGTAAACACCCTCTTTCTGCCAGTCTATATTCACAACTACAGAATAGACCATGTATATCATCTTCAAATAGGGGCTTTTGAGATTCTGAAGACACAGCACATGATGCATTACAACAGCAAAGAGAAGTAGCATTCTGTTCCTGGACTAGAAATTTCAACATAGCCAAAACTTGTTGCTGGTGATGTGTGCACAAAGATTCCAAAACTTTGCTTAATGCTGATTTTCCTTTTTCCATTTTAGTAGCTTCCTCTGATTTTGCATCAACAGTTGAACTAAAAATAAAAATCAAACAAAAAATGAATTACAGCAAAAATAGCATGATATGGGGTTATAATTCTGACAGAGTCTGAACACAAGACATTTTGATATTGCTGGACTCCTGACTCCTACAGAGCTGCAACAATGACAGATGATTGATTGTATTTACAAACTGACAATATTTGTGTTTTGGACATATTAAGAATGTTTGTCGGAAAATGCTTCAGAAGTTAAAATTTTTGTAAAGTAGACATTTTATGTTACTTTAAAAACTATCAGTCCATGTTAGTGCAAATAAGGAAATAAGATACAGGAGTAAAATCTTTAAGTATTTTTAAATAGTAAAAATGAAAATATTAATAAAGAGAGCTCTGTGTAGTGACAAGGAAAATTGAAGAATTTAGGTTTCATATAAATAACAGAATATGTTTTTTAAGCTGCAGGCATTTTTACCTAAGATGAAAATAAAGAAATGGAAGCTATTTAAAAATTAAATCTATTTTTAATTGATTTTTAAATACTAAAGTAATTACAGGGAAACTGCAGATGTTACTTACCTAATTATTAAATTTCAAATGCTGGAAAATGCCCCACTGCAGAAACTAATGTACATCTAAGACTCAGGACTGTATTCACCATACAGAAGTCTACAGAAAAATTTTAATTCAACACCAGCAGCAAGAAGAATAAAATATATTAAAAGAATTCTGTTTCAGAAAAGTATCTGTTTTTATTAAACATATCACCAAACTCTGTACAAGAAAATAGCCTTTCACTTGTGAATTACTACCTTTGCTGTTAATAGTTCCTGGTTTGTGGAAATTTTATTTAAGATTGGAAGTTGGATATATTGATTATGAATTGCAACTGAAGAATATGCTTGTGTATTATTAAAAATTACAGGATTTTTCCTTTAAAACAAAAAATGGAGAATTTTTATTTTGCTCCCTGAAATTATCATTACTTATTTCACAGTTAATGCACAATATTTCATTACTTTTTATAAAAATTTTGTTTAGTAAAAATACCCAAACGGATTTTGAACATCTGATCAAAACTGTTCTTAAAAAAGACAACTTTACTACTTTTTACCAATATTTCAGTAAAACTGGCATGTGATTTGACATTAAAAGGCTATCAAAGGAGAAGGTGAAACTAGAATAAACTTTTAAAATCCACTGCCACCTCTAGAGATGAAACACATGACCTCATATGCTTTCCTTTCTGTAAATTTTGTAACAGTCGGGAGTGTAAAATGGTGGTACTGACAGAATTCAGATCAGAAAGTTAAAAAAAAAAAAGCAACAACAAAGATAACCACACTACAGAGTAAACAAAGGCAAGAGGAAATGGTAAGTATCAAATATTAAGATATACTCTTTCCCAGCAGATTGAATTTTTACATAAGCAAAAAAACCCCAAAATATCAGACAGACACACTTAGGCAGATTTAAAAGTAATGCTATGGTCTATTAAACATACTTGTTAACCAATAATTAATGAAAATTTATGTTCTTGGGAAAATATGTTACACTGTATTTTAAAGATTTACACTCTTTCATAACAGTTCCTAAAATACTCCAGGGCATTTTTCTGCTAATGAAGTCAGGTACAAAGTAGAAATAATCAGGGGCTGAGGATACAGCTCCGTGGTAACTGTGCATATTTGGCATACAAGAGGCCCTGGGTTCAATTCCAGCAACAAAAGTAAATGAGCCTATTAAAGTGGAAATAATCAAACAACTTGTCTCAAAAAATCTGAAAAAAAATTATGTAACTTCCACTTGATTAAACTTATAAAACTATAAAAACCACTGATTTCTCTATCCCTCTCCTGACATTCCAAGGAAATTTATATTAAAAAGAACTTTCTTACTCAGTTTATTACATTTATCTATGGAGTTTCAAAAATATCACAGTGGCCAGTAATCTCATCTAATGTTATATGAAGAACAGTTTAATAAAGTACCAGTTTTGTATTCAGATACTAGATTATTTCTATATCAGGGCAGATAACTAAGTTCTCAAGTTTGAGAACTCTATGATATACTTATTTGGCTTTAAGGTTTTCTTTACCTTATTTCTGGCATGCTAAAGTCTCAAAGAAAAACCTAATACGTAAGTAAACTGAAAACATATGTCTCCAATCTAATTCTCAAGAGATTACATAAAGATCCTAAAATTACATTTTTTATAGATCTCATGTTTGTCACAGATGTTAAGTTTTTACTAACCTTTTTGTTTCATTTATAAACCAAAATATCCTGTCTAGTTTTTATATGTTACTATTCGTTTTTTCCCATTAGAAGCTTGTTGAAACATTTCTTCAGAAATAATTTCGAATACTAATTTTAATAAAACTTCCTACAGGGAATCAAAGAAATCAGTGTACTCAGGTTATTTTCTTTGCTTTTCTTTTTTTATCTTTTACTGAATGAGTAAATCAATCACACACCAACAGTGTTGTAAATTTAAGTGCAAAAGCATTGAAGTGCTTTACTACAAATTACAACCTAGAAACACGTTAACTGAACAATTAAATTCATACAATCAGATTTAGATATTTAACAACACAAAGTAGAAACAGAATTACAGTACATTTACAACACAAGACAGATACATGAATTCATTAGAAAATATTGTAATAAATAATTCATGAATTATAGTGCAATTGATTTATGCATAAATATAACTAATTGCCTAACAATCAGTTTATATTAACAAAATCTGTCAAAATCAAGGCAGCCACAGAGTTTTACTAAATTACTGCGACAATGGAAATACTGCAATTAAAAAACAAATACAAGTATTTGTACTGTAAACAACTAAAAAAAAAAATCAGTCTCACTAAAGTTAGTATACAATTTAATATAAAATTGTCATTAGCTACCAGAAATGGTTTTAAACAACTTTACTGAGCAGTAGTTTTCTAAAAACAGAGGCACTGTTTTTTCTTTTCCTTCTTTTTTATTTTAAATATAAAATACTTGAGGAACATTCAAATAAGTAGAAAGCACATATAAGGGTTGCTTTCACCTTCATTAAAAGTCTGCTGAAATGGGATTTTTCAGAAAATTCTCAATTAAATAGTAACTGGTAACTAAACTTATAAAGTACTTTGAAAGTTTAACTTAAAGAATATCTTAATAGAACCACAGGGGAGAAGGGGAACCCATAAATTTCCCTGCCTTTCCTAGTTTGTGTAATTAAAAAGTTAACTCAATAATAGAAACATTTTGTTTCTTTTAAAAGTTATGGGTTGATCATTACTTATAAACTATCAAAAAATATTTTAATTTACTATTTTTGACCAAAAATAAATAATACAAGTACTAAAATGCTGCAAATTAACTATAATATTACCTATAAAACTACTGATCACTGTGAAGTCAATAGCAAAATGATCCCTGATTTATGAATCCTGTAAAGTTTTTGGTCAGGTCATCTTTTAAATGATATAAAAGTGTTCTGTAAGTTTCCCTTTACTATAAACTTCTCAATCAATTTATTAATGTAAATATAGTGTGAGGAATAAAAAAGCTCAATACAATATAAATATTATGTAATGTGTTCGAGCCCCCAAAATTTTGCAAGTAAAATTCTGTATAAAGAGGTCAATAAAATTGTTTTGAAATATTAACTTTGTTTTTCAATGGGGGAGGGGGGAATATATTAAATAATCCAAGTTCTGGCCCTCACAAAATATGGCTTAATTCTTTAAAAAGAAAGATGACCCTGACATCTGCTGTTTTGTAATCTATTATGTATATTTTCTTGGGGGTGGGGGGAACAAGAGGATTCATACCCTAGTATGCAGATTAACTTTTAACAGCTGAAAAATTTTCAATACAGATCTCACAGATCAAATAACAGCTTGGTTTTGTATTTTCTCACTGTTTAATTTCTTTAACTACATGTAAGCAGTTTTTAAATAGCTGAAAATCTTTTTACTATTACATGGATATATGATCATTAAATATATATAAACACAAGTGTAGAAACACAAGTATTTGACAAGGTGCACTTATTTTTTAATTTCAGCCATAAGAATTTCTTCTGGACATAGAAAAACTGGCTTAGAAAAATGATCAGAACCTGAATTTTAACAGAGAAAAGGGGGGGCACTCGGAGAATTCTGAATATATAAAGCAAACCCCCATTCTTTATATGGAGGCACATGCTTTATAGCATTTTACCACTAAAACTGCATACTCCCTAAATTCAACATGAATACTCTGACCCATATTTTAAAACTGCTATATAAAAATTACTGGTCTCTCTTATGAGTCTAGTAAAAGTTAAAATGCACTGCCCAGCTTCTAACTACCCAATTAGTAGAGAGTTTACATTACTGAAAGTTCAAAACAGCTTCAGTAAATCAGCTTCATCTGTAAATCTATTCAAGACCCTGAACAAACTGCAAATTTGGTTATTAGCAAAATGATAATGTATCGCCCACCAAAATGAAATCTGTAATTCATTTTGATAAACTGAAAATGTTTTGAAATGTCACAGCAGCAAATATATTAAAGTTACACTGAGGTTTTTCAATAGTAGGAGTGTGTCACAATCCTTAAAATTTAAAGTAGTCATAACATCAACTAACCAGCACATTTAAACCAAAATTATCATTCTCAAACTTTTTCTGTGCACATTATAAACATGCTCTAAGTTGCATTCCAACTTTCTTTTCTAACCTTACACATTAGCTTATTTTTCAAGTGAAAAACAAAATTAAATTATTTTAATAATTAAATTTAAATTACTTTTTGTTCTTAGTATTCCATCTTATATTTAAAGATTCTATAGCTGCTGGGGTTAACTGTGTCAGTTTTTTTTTTTTAAAAGCATAAACCTTATAAACCCCAACTTCCTGCTAAATCAACTATTAAATGATAAATATTAAATTTCATTATACATATCCTTTAAGGTTTTCTTTTCTATTCCTGGTGTATGCACTTGAGTGCATTTTGTATTTCATAGAATGTACTGTAGTGTATTAATACTGTATATATTAATTTTTCTTAGTAAGGATAGCTATTTAAACTTTGATTGGTTCTTTGACATACTTCTAATAAGTATGTTACGTAAAAATGTTTATAAACTATTAATATCATATTTCCATTATAAGATGGTGCAACTGAATGGCTAGAATGTTCTTTCACCAATAAAAATGTTTCACTTTACAAGTACTTGTTTTCCCACGTTTTATGCTATTGACTACTAAAGAAAACCTGAATCTTTTTCACCTATTTATACAAGGATTAAATACAAACTACCAGAATTAAGTAAGCAACTATATAATTCTGTCCACAGTGAAAACCCTGAATAAAACTTTTCAAAAGGCATGTAAGTGGTTTTTGAACTGTAAAATTTCATGTCTCCTGTCAAAGTGAGCATCTGTAATTCCCACACGTGTGTATGTAGACACACAAACACACACCTGTGTACATACACACAAACGCGCGCGCACACACACACACACGCTCACACACACGCATTTTCCTAACAAGTAATCTACACAGGCTTGCTACTGTTCTTGCAGCTGCCAGTCCCTGAATCTGTCATATTATATAACCCAGTGTCTGGTAATCGGAGTTTCTTCTTCGGAGGAGTCTTCAGTGTTCCAGATCTTTCTTTTACCTTGTATTCTAAAGTGCTGTGAGGTACCCCATAAATTCCTTGTGCTTTGGAAACACTCATTTTTCCACTCATTACCATTGCAATAGCCTCTTCCATTATTTCATGATCATACTGCCGATAGCGGCCACGTTTTTTCCTGGGCTGCTTATTATCTTTTCGATCCAATCCATCTTCAGTATTTTCAGAGGCTCCATCAACTGTTCCATTTTTAGAATTAAGACACAAAGGAGAGAGGTCCCCATGTAGAAAGTAAGAGTCAACACTTGAGTGAGTTACAGGCCCAGAACATTCTATCTTGTTCTGTTTAGGGAGTATATTTTTCAGTTTTTGGAGAGCTGATCCTTCTAGGACTGAAGAGGTTTTGGAAACTTGATACATAACATCCAGCAGACCAGAACCATCAGGATGTGATTTTGAAACAGAACTTACACGTAGCTGAGGAATTTTTAACTGTACAGTAGGATTTGAAGTTTCATATTGAAGGCTTTCATTTTTTTCTTTAAATTGAGTAACCATTTTCTGTAGAGTTAACTGATGGAGGTAACTGGAAGCTGTTGGGAATTTTAATTCTGAGGTTTCAAGTAGATTGAGTTTACTTTTTTCTGTGCGCTCTGCTTGAGCTCTTGCCCACAAGGCTACTTTTTGTAGTACTGCACAAGTTTCTTTACTGTCTTTATATGAGTAACTATCATTGAAATCTCGAGTTTTGTTTTTAAAAGATGCAGGCTTCCCTGCTGGTAAGGCTTCTAAGTGGAGAAGTAAAGTTTTTTGAGGTATGCCATAAAGTATGCCTGCTTTATTTATGTCCAGTGCTCCAGACTGAATGTCTTTCAAAGCTTTTGAGAGCAAACCATCTGCAAACTCAGCACTTCTTTCCACATAGTCCTCTCTGTTTCTGTGTAGTCTCCTGGATGGATGGAATGAAACGATGGTAAACTGATGCATGAGAGACTCTCACACAGCTATGGAAGGGGAGGGTCCACTCCTTTATTATACTCCTTGCTTAGGTAACATCACTGCTTATGACACTTTTAAGTCTGTGAGATGTAGTAGTTACTCCTTATCAAAGCAAATGCTACAGTCCTGCTAGGACAATTGTGTCAATGGTACAGTGGCCTCAACGGGCAGACCTTCCAAGAACATAAAATCCTAACTCAGTATTGGTAAAAATATTCTCATGATGCTAATTCCTCTCAAAGATGCGTGCAGAGCAACACTTAGAAATTTTACTTGTACAATTAGAGTTCCGTTATAAAAAATACCCAAATCCTAAAGGAGTTTTTGTTAGTAGAAACGTGACGTTACCGCTAAACAAGTAATAAAAGAGTCAACCCATTTAAAGGAAATTTGTAGCAGCAAGAATATTTCCAAACACAAACATCCCATATTTCCACAAGACTAATTTTCCTCTAGAATAAAACTTAAAATCTGAAATGGACTGTATTTGAACACAATAATTTCACTTTAGATAATATAAAAGTTATTTCTGTTTTGGAAGCATCATTGTAATTTTCAGTTTCCAGATAGAAAGTTTACTATACCTTATGACTCAAATCCTAGTGCAGCCTTTGGTGATCAAATTACGTTCCACAAGTCAGATTTAAATGTGACAAAAAAGCTTTGTATGTAGTTAATGGGAAGATGTAAAAGTTACAAAAAAATCCAAAAATTCAACAGAACAGCATTTCATTAGTAATTATTTATTTAAATTAATTTAATGACTGCTTTTCAAAACATCAAAGGACTTTGTGGTGATTACTAGATATATTAAGTTGTTTGCCACCACATCTAAGCACAATGCAAAAATGCAAACACTATAAACTAGCTTTAAGAATTAGTAAGTACAGTACTTTTTGAATTTATTCACTGATTTTAAAAGTAAGTATTTAGATTACATAGTTCCTTTAAAATTTCCACCTGAATATTTAAAGTTCTCTTACTTGTCCTGCTTCTTAGTTTGTATTCTATGATTAAGTTGGTAGTTCATTTTAGTAACAAGAACTAAAGTTTGGTGATTGTTCTGATAACTTTTCTTTAACAGAAAGAATAAAACAGAAAGAGAAAAGACAAATGAAAGGTATGAGAGAGACACACTATGAGTGAAAAAATTCAGGAGGAAAACTACATATGTCAGTACTATGCAGAATAGTAGAGTTCTCTGTAGAGATATTTGTATATTAACTTATATTTCCTAGATATTGCTTACCCAGCCACTGAATTTTCAGAAGAAGGATCACATATGGATGACTCTTCAGATTTTATGCTGGTTTTCTTTGTAGAGAGATCTAACACTCCATCCCCTATAATTTTTGCAAGAGAAAAAACTTTATATTTGTAACAGATAGGCAACCCTTACATTTTATAATTTCATATTTTGCTGATCTACTAATTATGACCTAAGAATTAACACCTATATTTGATATGTGGCCATTATCTATTCATCTTAAATGATTTTAATAACAGGACATGACTGGGAAGGCACTACATAGGAAAAAAGATCAGAGGGGGAGTTGGGAATGCTAGATGATTTGAAGAAACTTAGTAAGACTACAAAATGTAAAATCTGTTTTAGAATCAACTCTAGGTCACCTCTTCCACCATTCTATAGTGAAGAGCCATAAACTGTTCATCCAAGACTGTTTTCCACTCAAGGTTGCTCAGTTTATGCTTGGGTAAGTAGAAGAGATGCATGTTGTTCAAAACAATAGAAATGTGATGATGAGTAAAGTAACTCAGTGATTAGTATTTGACTAGGACTAGCAACATATGGCATATATATTTTAGGCAAAGTGCTGACTTTATAACCAATATATTTTCTAGAACTCTGTGTAAAATTGTAGAAATGTACAATCATTTAATCTTTGCCTATTTAATGTACTGTAGCTATACCTTTGACTTGTTGAAAATATTACTTATAATGACATAACTTTAGGAAAAAATAACCTGTTATATAGCTGCTGCTTAAGTATTTGTATTTAAAATGAAGTTTTTTAAATACTATTATAATGCTAGATTTACATAAATAAAACCATAGTAATTCAGACATTATTAATCTGACATGCTTCAGGATGAATAACAAGTAACTATGAATTTACAACCCAGCACTACACAATACTATGTTTTCACTATTAACTAAAAAATTGAAAATTTTTATTATTACAAGAAAATATATGTTTAAAAATATAGTTAAAATTTAACTGGGTTAAAAATTAGGGTTTATTAATAATCATATTAATTCACATAATACTTTAAGTACCCATACAATATAAAGAAGAAAAAATAAAATTAAAATATCCTATACATAACCTATGTGGAATTTAATAATGTGAATGCTTACAACTATATATAAGGCACTGTTTTAAGCATTAAACAGTAAAAACAATCATATAAAGTATTCTCATGGTGCTTAGGATCAGTGAGATAATTCATACAACACTACAGCCTCCAATTATGATAGTGCTACTCAGAAAAATAATGCACAGTAAACCGATAACATAGTGAAGGTGGAACTGACAAGGCTCCTGCTTTATAAAATGTTACCAGTGTAGGAATCTTTGATTGAAGAAGGGTCCTGAACAAGCTGAGGGTCACCAACAACTATTCTACCAAGAACAATTTGTGCAAAGACCATGAATCATGGCATATGACTATCAATACTCAATATGGAATCACGTCTTGAATGCTGGAGGACAGCAAAAAGACTAGAGTGACTGGAGTAGTTCAAGTCAGAGTAAGAGTAAGAGTGCGATGACATCAGACATACTGTAAGGAAAGTCAAATAGGGCAATCTGGACATGGTGAGAATTTTGAATTTTATTTTGAGGGAGACAGGAAATCACTGAAGGATTCTGAGCAGAAGACTGACATATTCATGTTTTTAAAAAGATCAGTCTGCTGTGGAAAGAACGGACTGTAGTGGGTTAAGGATGGAGCAGGGAAACCTGTTGAGAAAGTGCTGTTTCTTCTCATCTCTGGCAATTCATACTTGCACTTGGTTTCCTTTGCCTAAAAGCTCTTTACTACTATTCCTTCTGACCCTTATGGTCTTAATTCTAATTCTCACCAAATCTTACTCATCATTCAATCATTCAGGATACATTTGGACTTAGCGGATGTTCCTATATGAGCACCATTTACCACATTATTTAACATTTAGCAGGCTGTATACAGTTGCCTACATGTTCACCAGTGTTAGGTGCAGACTGTAAGCTGTGTGAAGGCAGAGAACGTGTCTATTTTATTCACTGATGTATCTCCCCTCTGCTTAGGATAGTGCCTGGTGCACAATAAATATGCAATAAATATTTATTACATTTTGAAGAACTGGAAGAAATTCAATAGTGATTAGAGTGTCTACATCAGAAGGCTCAAAGGGGAGACCAGAGAGGTGAAGAATCTGGAATATAGTATCTTTAAAAATTGTTAAAGTATCATGCTCCAGTTTATTCGTCCAGCCTATTCTTATAGTTAATCTTCGACTCATCTCAAACCTTACACTTCTTATCTACCTATTTGAAGTTTCTCAAACTTGCTAGATGGTGTCATTTCTCAAGCTGCATTAACATCGTTTCCTCTGCTTAGAGCTGTCAATGATAACAAAGCCTACTGTGGCACACATGCCATAGGTTCACCTGCACTGGCCTGGAATATTCTTTTCACCTCTTTGACTTGCTGAACATACTCATCCTTAAAGATTCAGATGCCTCCAACATCATCCTGTACTACCTATGACACTATCATGGATATGGATTTTATATATATATATATATATATTTTTTAAATATATATGTAAGTTTCTCCCATGAGACTGAATTTCTTAAGGACAAGTATCTTGACTTACTCATTTGTAGTTCATTAAACACTGTTAGAATGCTAGAGCTTACTAAAAGAAGAAATGCCTTCTCCATGTTTTACTATCACTTTTCTGTCCTTCAGCAATTAAAATTTTACTATTTACTTCAAGAAACTGCTAACTATAATCATCAGTATGCACTAGCTTTGATTTTGTTCATGTTTTATGTACAACTTACAGCATGTAAAATACTTCTATGTTTGTAATTCCTAGTCACAGTTTTAGAATAAATGAAATTAGCCTGCATCTAAATACTTCTACATTTTTCATGTGTACAACCAATATCTGATTAAATAATGAAGTACAGGGAACACTGTCTTTTTCTCCTTTACACAAACTGTGTCAAACAGGTTATAGTTCTCTTGATAAGGCAATAAAAATTTCCTATCCATTCTGAAGCATTATCACACATATAGCCCAAGATGAGCCAGACATAAGTCACCTTCAGTGCCTGAGAGACCTATCGAGATCAGGCCTGTATTTCTGATACTTTCACTTTAGGAAGCTTAAATGACGAGTCTAGTAAGCAATACTTTTATCTTTTTTCCATAGTCTCTTCTCCATATATACGTTATCTGTATTAGAATTTGATAACTACATTCGTATCTGACAGTCTGCATCTACTGAAAATGCAAAATGTACAACAAATTTCTGTCACATTAACTTTTTAATCATAGTGAACATTTATGTAGCAAATATTTGCATTGTAAGCATGAGACATATAAATATGTAATAGTTCTAATATGCACTAAAGGTTTTTAGATAAATTTTAGTAACCTGTAGAAAATATCACTTTTTACTAGTGGTATTACCACTTGCTAAGTGCACTCTTGTTTAATCCTGAAATTTGGAAATGTCTGCTAAAGTTCAAATTTCAGGATTAAATAAGAGTGCACTTAGCATGCTATTTACGTACATTTTAAAAGTACATGTGTATATACTCACATACACAAACCCTTTGCTTATAGATAAATAGGTAGCATCAATGACTGCTTCTAAGGAAAATGAAAGGATAATAGAGATCCTAAGAGATCTTTAGTACTTAAGAGACTACAAATCAGAAGTAAATATAATTGAATGACACTTTTATTAATTCCAGATGACTGATACATGCATGATTATTATGGTATACTTTACTGTTTGAAAATTTAATACATCATTGTTTTTATTTTACTGGTTGCAGGTAGAACATTCAGCATTATAATTTAATTGTCTCTGAGTATAATATAGAAAACTACTGCAAAATGTTCAGAATTAAAAATAGGCCAGTATAAATCTTTCAATAAGGCCAGGTAATTTCATATGTAACACTACCAGGGATAACTTTATTTTTATTTTTATTTTTATTTTTTTTGTGGCACTGGGGATTGAACTCACAACCTCACGCCTGTCAGGCGCTTAAGTCACTGAGCCAAACTCCTGGCCCTCACCAGGGATAACTTTAAAAGTGAACTGATGTTTGAAAAACTGAAGCCATGATCAAATTGAACAGTCTCCTAAGTATTGACAGTTTATTGTTTTTTGGTTAAAATTAAGATTTAATACTTCATTTACAAACTATCTCTTCTGTATTTCCATGCAAATTTCTGACAAAGAACCTATTCAGAAAGACAACCACAATCCTCATAATATAGAATTGTTTCCACTCCTTCAAGGACATCATTCTTTTTCATTTTTTACTGGGCCTTTTGTCTATTCTCAAAGTTATGCTCTGTTCTCTACTGGCCTGGCTAATTCTACACATCCTTCAGCCTCATCTCCACAAGGCAAGTTTTTAATCCTTCCCTTGTCTTCTTCTTTTACACTACCAAGCATCTTTTATATTCTTCTATTCTACATTTATGTCATATTATTATTTGTCTAGTAAGTCCAATAGTGCTGTAGGGAGTTAATAACCATGTTTAGAGTCCACATAAGATTTATATTTAATTAAGTATAATTACTTGGATATTACTCACAATACTCATTTCCCTAAGCAAGGGATTGAGAATAGCAAACAATTTATTGACTCATCAGTGCCTTGTTCAATTCAGTAACACCAATAATTAGAACATAGCAGGTCCTATTAAAAATCTTGAAATTAAAAAATCAAAAGGTTGGCATCTATCTGAAAAACGCAGCTTTCTACAAAAGCCTCTTCAAGTAAAAGAGGCTAAGAATAATTTTTAGTCATCAATTTTTGTATTTGCTGGGTTTTTGTAAGTATTTTTCTATAGAAATGTCAAGTTCAATGACCATTAAGTCCTTTAATATGTATGAGTATTAACCGTGTTAAATACATTCTTTATTAATTCCTCTCAATACCACTAATTTCCAGTTGCTACACAAGGCAAATCATGTGCTTAGCATATAGGTAACTATGAACATAAGTTAAAAGATCAGTGAAGCTCTATTATCTATCATCAACATTAAACATAAGTATCATAGGATTCAGTACAGGAAGGCAAGTGAATATTCATTAAAGCGAAAATAGCACATATATTTTATGTAGTCCATTCAAGATAAAAGTATTTCAAATTAAATTCCACACACCAAAATAACCACTGACAACGATACTTCTATCACAATCACTGCTGAACATTTTATACTGTTTCATACAAAATCATGTTAATAGTATTAAGTATCTTATTGCTCTTTCCATCTTACATCTCTGAATGCTTATCTATTTCCTGAAATGGATCTTCTCTTCTTTTTTCAGCCCCTCAATGTATTGTTTTATTCAGCCTCTGGCTTTTTGTAAATTTTTATTATTGTACTTGCTAGGAGTCTTATGGTTTCAATTATTAATCACATACATTCAATTATAGGTTAGAAATTAGTAACTTACATGAAATCTAAATATAAAACACTTTTTTTCTAGTCAAATGTGCAAAGCACTACTTGTAACTCATTTAATTCTCACAACTCTGACATAAGTAAGTTTTATTAATTTGTAAATTTTAACAACAAACTAAAATTGAAGGCGTTAAATTGCACAAAGGCAAAGCTGCAAGCATTCATAATCTAGAGTCTGTATTAACTAAAATTCTAGTCTATATATTTTTAAAAGACAAACTATAATGTTGGTAAGGATGTAATAAATTTGGTCTATCACGTACTACTAGTAGGAATTCACTGTTCTAGGCATCTATGTTAATATTCAACATGGAAATAATTTCACATTCAAAGATATAGCACATTACATTATCACAAATAATTAAATTTTCTAAAATCCCTGTACACTAAAAGATAGCTAAATTACAGTACTATCACTTGCTTGAGAATTAGACTTAACATACTCATTAAAGGAATTAATAAAACATAACATGCAAATGCTATAATAATGTTTTTAAAAAGTACAATAAAAACAGAAATGTGAAACATAAAAAATGTGGAAATACACAAAATGAGAATAATTAATTGATAAAACTTTAAACAATTAAAATATGAAAGTGTATTTGTGCAAGCACACTTGCATGCATGTACATATGGATCTACCCACACACACACATATATACTTTTCTATATTCTACTAGCTTCTTATAACGAATATGTATTAATAACCCTCCCAAGTTATTAAGAAAAAAACTAGCAAATTGTACAGGAATTTCCTTAGTTTTATCCTAGTTTTAACCTTTTTTTTTATTGTTACTAGTTTAACTATGGTGTTTCAGTCACAGGACAATCAATACAATTTAGGAGTTGCGTATTAATCAAACCTGAAACTGATTTGCCCTTCCCATCTGTTTGCCTTCCATAAGCATTTTTTACTTTTAAAGGGGAAGTTATTTCCTTCCTGTACTTTACTTTGTGCATATACATAGTTGAAATCTTATGAAATTCATTCTTGGATTATTTACTGATAATGATAAGCACAATATAAATCAGAATAAATGCTTATTGAGAATTTAAGAGTTAAAAACTTACAGTGTCAAATTAGGAAAATGCTACTGGTGAAATTAACACAAAGTTTCAATATTTTCATCAAATGTGATTTAAGAATTTCACTGTAGTAGTATGTTTTTCTTCACCCTTTCTTGCAAATACTGAGTTAAATCAAGGTTTTAAGATTAGAAGTCAGTATCAGTGACAAACATTTTTAAAAGTATATCATCTTTTATCTCTACATCACACTGCTTTACTCTCTAAATTCAAGTGGTTTATCTACCTTAAAACAGAGATGTATACTTATTCAAATAATATACTGGAGGAAAAATGTTTTGACTATACATTTGGTCATCTGTATGTTCGTGAAAATGACATCATTTCACAAAATAAAATATAATTCAGCTAAGTATATCAATTTAAGCATTAAAACAATTTTGTGGAAAAATACATATTAACATAGGATTTTTAAAAAACATTAATTTGAAAAAAACCCCAAGTTATCTATGATGCTGTAATGTACACCTGTCAGCCAGGCACTGGGAAGAATGAAATGCATGTATGTACATGTAGACATCCAAAAAATAAATGGCCAGGATTGAAGAGAGAAGCAGTTGCAGGTAAATCTGGGTGGATGAAGAATTATAACTGCTATTTTCTTCATTTTCTTATTTGTTTCCTAGTTTTTCTACAATAATTCTGCTGTAGTCTAATAGCTGGTTTATATTTATATTGAAATTTCATCTACTGAGCTTAAAATGTCTTGTTTTTGCAGTACTGGTGATTCAACTAAGAGCCTTAGCACTGAGCAGTAACCTCTCTCACAGTTTTAAAAACAATGACAGATTTTTTAAAGATCATGAGTTCTACTGATGTGTCTTACATTATGAATTGTTTTTGTAGTGTCATTTTTTAAATCTCATAATTCTGATAAACTTCCAATTCAGCTCTAAAATAAGTACCAGTTTTAAGACTTTAAATATTATCTTTTTTTCCGTTCTTAAAAATCACTGCAGAGCTCAAAAATCTTTTATGTGAATTGTATCTACTAAATCTTACTAGCAGAAACTAAACTGAACCATTTAAAATACTTAGAACAATAACTATAAATATTAACATGCACAAAAACATTTATGAAAACTGCTTTATTTTAAAGAGTATATAACAGAATAAAATGAAAACTGCTGTTAAAATAGTATTACATATTTTTTACAGTTTTGCAAATCTCTTTAATGTCTACACAGTTGGTCTCTCATATTGGTTTCTGAATTTAATATGCTGAAATATCACAGATCATGTCATTTCTGAGTGACTCTACTGTACTCGTGTATAGGTATAATTGTTGGTTTGATTCCTTGAATACACACGCAATTTTAATATTTAATTATACTATGTAAGGACAGTCCCAGTTTGTGTTTTCACTAGCACTGCACAAGAATGTCTGTTTCTTAATAGTCTCAACATAGTAGTTTATTAAATTTGCATGCTTATCAGTTTGAAAGGCATGAACCATGTAAGAGTGCAGTTGGGTCTGTTTCCTGATGTTGAAAGGCTTAAGATTTCTTCTCAAATGAACTGACAATATAATTATGCATATTTTTCCATCAGACTGTCAAATTTTTAATCTTTGATTTTTTGAAACTCACATATTAGTCCTTCATTTTGTAACATAAATTGCAAATGCTTTTCCCAGACTGCCAGTATCTGTTGATTTTTCTAATGCTGCTTTCTTTTGTATTGTACACCAGGTTTTTAAAAATTTTTATTATTGGAAATTATTCTTCCTTTATTGTTAAAGGTACAGTCTAGCCAAGACAGAAATCAAGGAAGGGAGCAAGCCTTAGAAGCATGAATATCTAACAGCAGACTAACCCAGGTAAAGGGATCAGCAAAAATGAAGATCCTGAAGTGCAGGGCATTTGGCAAGAATCAGAAATAGACACTGCGACATGTACCACCTAAGACAGGAAGAAAGAGAAAGGAGGAAGGCCAAAGAGGTGGGCAGGGACAAGTCTTAGCAGAGCCTGGGAAGTCATGAAAAGGAATTTAAACTTGGTTCTTGAAATAATAGAAAACTAAGAGCTCTTCATATAGAAGAGTAGTCTTACAGTTAGATAGAAATGATAAACTCTGAGTGTTACTGAACAGTAGAATGACAACAAATAACAATTGTGTACTGCATACCTCAGGAAGCTAGAAGAAAGGATTTTGAATATTTTTACCATAAAGAAATGATAAATATTTGAGGAGACAGATTTGTTTAAACTGATTTAAACACTGTACAATGTATACGACCATTAAGACATCACATGGTATCTCATTAGTAAGTACAACTTTTGTGCTATGTATCAGTCGAATAAAAGAAAAAAATGTAATGACAGAACAGTAGCTTTACTCTATTCAGCCCTAGCATAAGAATAACATTTGGCACATTAATATCTTCAAGGTTATGATAAGGTAAATATGAAACTTGTCTCCTTAGAGGAGACAATTACAAGAGAAAAGCAAAAATTTACATGGTTAATGGCTGATTTTATACTAATCTATCACAAATTTTGGGGGAAAATGGAATGGCTACAAAGGACACTAGTATAAATTTTTTCTTCATATGCCTAATAAAGATAGTCAAGTGACATTTCACATGGAAACACTTACGGACCTTTTGAATTTAAAGTGCACAACTGTTCTGTAATTCTATTCTCAACAAAGCAGAAAAAAATTCCTGTTTATATACACTGTAACAATTATATTTCTTGACACTTTATGGTAAAAGCTTTGAATAGTTTCTTGATTTTTAAGTGATCAACACTACCTTCATTCAGTTCCTCAAACATACCTGATTCAGTACAGTCTTCTGAGTTTTGACATTTTGTTTTTGAGTTGATGATTCTTTTGCCTAAAATGCACTGCCCCCTTCCCACCATAACTTCATAAGAGGACTCAGTCTCAGCTCAAATTTACTTCACCAAAGCTTTCCTGACCACTTTATCTAAAATAACTCCCCACTTAATACTTGATATCCTTCTTGTTGATCCTTTTATAAGGTTAGAGGCAGTCTGAGAGACAAACTAAAAAAAATTTGGAAATCAAAAATAGAATAAATCAGTAAAGCAGAGGCTCAAGGATGAGGTTAAACACTGATTAAAATAGCCTGAGAGAATTTGTGCATTAGAAAATATTTCTAAACAAATTAAAAAGCATGTATCACAATGAGACAAAGAGTTAAGAAATACAAAAATATGAGACCTGGAAGACAGAATGAGAAGATTCAATGTTTGACTCAATGAATTTTGATAAAGACATAAAGTGAAAGGTTAAGAACTAAAAATTTACCACAACTGCTGTAAGACATTTGTCTTAGTTTTATGCATTATATTACCGTTTAATCCAAAGGAGAATTTGAAAACGCTATTACCCCGTAATTAAAATTGTTTTTCTCACAGTAGGGATCACTCCCATGGATCCCCTACTCCTAGATGTGGGCAACCAAATGCCCTGGGTCTGTTTACTGAATAGCAAGTGTATCCTCCTCTGTGATTTATAATGACTTATACCAGCAATGTCTGAGCAATTTCTGGGCTTGCTAATCTGTTCTACTGATTTGCAACTGACAACAGCACCCTGTTGTAATAATCACACTTCATAAGTCTTGACAGGTTTTAAAGCAAGCCCCTCAGTACTTTGAGTTGTTTATTGTTGGCTCGGTAAGTTTTCCCTGTAAATTTCAAGTTCAACAAGTCATATTTATTTATTTATTTATTTATTTATTTTTTTTTTGCAGCACTGGGGATTGAACTCACAACCTCGCGCCTGCCAGGGCAGGCGCTTAAGGCACTGAGCCAAACACCCGGCCCTGGTTTTTTTTGAGGCAGGGTCGCACTATGTAGCTCAGGCCGGCCTTACGCTTGCGTTGTAGCCCAAGCCGGCCTCGAACTCACAACGCTCCGCCTACCTCAGCCTCCCGAGTGCTAGGATTAAAGGCGTGCGCCACCACACCCGGCTAACAAGTCATATTTAACAATAAACTCTATTAGGATGTGACTGGAATCACACTGAATTGCAAGCACATTAAAGGTAACAGTCATCTTTCAGTCTTCCCATTTATTTAAATTATAAACATTTATTTTGGAAGCCTTCCTTTATGTCCTTCAATAAAGTTACACAACTTTTTCCCATAAGGTCTTATAAAGTTTACTCATTTCACTCTTAGATTTTTTTTTCCTGATGTTGCTGTTTTTTTTTTTTTAAAGTTGAATTTTAATTGAGGGGTTAAGAACCTCAGAACATGTTTAAAATTGGTGATTGTGTGCATTTTTTGTCTTATTCTTTACTAAATCAAGTTACAACATTTTTGTAGTGGAAGAGCCCATCTATTCTTTGATATCTTTGGACGCTTCAACTCCTCGATTTGTAAAAAATAAATCTCCATCCTTTATAAACTATCCACTCTCAGGTATTCAGTTATAAAAGCACCAAATGGACTGTTAAGATTACTCACTGAACTTGCAGATTACTATTTAATTTGAATTAAGAAACTCACAAAATGGAAAACTGGCTTAAATGAGTATTGTTTAAATATTACAGAGTAAGAATGATACGAAAAATGCTAAGCACTACAAATAACCACAAAAAAGGATGAAATACTGCTCAGACCTTAATAAGACAGGAACAGTAAAATCGGACCAGAAAAATTTTTAATTCTTAAGAAATGTATTTAAAAGATGAGCTTACACACTGTATCATTGTCAATGAAAAATTTCCAAAGTATACAGAGTATCATGCAATAAGGCAATGGCGGTGAGGTCATCAAGATTAGCAAGACATTTAAAAACTACTTCAAAACTTTATTTAAACCCTGAAATTTTTAAGTTGTAGAAGAATCATACATCTTAGTGAGTACATACACACACACAAACACATCAAAAGGTATGTGGCTTACCTTTTGTTTTTGTAAGCTAATCTGAGAAACCAGCCATACCATGGCAGAATGGTTTTATGAAATAAAATCAGATCTTGTCACTCTATTTCAAATGATCTTAGCAGCTTCTTGTGGGCTTCCCAAAGACAGTAAAAATTCTTAACTTCTCATGGCTTTCTCATAATTTGGACCCTACATATATCTTTGGCTTCATCTGTCACCATTTCTCTCTTATTCTCCATACCACAAATCATACTACACTAAATGATTTCTATCCTAAAGAACATTGAAATAATATATGACAATTCATCACAAATATTAAAATTATCAAGAAGGCTATCAAAGAATTTAACACGTATCATCACTCATCTCAGGATGTTCACAGTTAGAGACTTTGCCTAGATTATAATAATTTAAATATTTTATGTTACTTATTTTGTTTGTATACTTGGATCCAGCGTACCCCTTAACTGTACAGAAACAAAGAATCTAAGGGATGATTTTTTTCCTTGGTACTGGGTACCAAACTCAGGATCTTGTGCTTGCCAGGCAAGTGCTGTGCTGCTGAGCTATTCCCAGGCCCCAACATTTACTTTAAAATGTCATCTCTCCTAAGCACTTAGCTGATGCTTCGGAATACCTCTAATAATGAGGCGACCAGAGAATTTCCCCCCCTTTCCACTTTTAAGAAATGTTTGAGTTCTGGAAATATTCTTTCTTATATTGATCTGAAATTTATTTTTTTCTAACTTTTAGCTCCTGAATTCTACTTATGGGACCATTCAGAAAAGGCTCAGTCCTAATTTGGTGTAATAACCATACAAATATTTACAATTCACTATCATTTTACTTATGAGGCTTTCTTTTTTCCTGTGCTGTTAAAGAACAGGAAGTGGAGAATATGGACTGACTAGGTGTTTTAGTATCTTTAATAAGTCTGTTCATTTATATGTAATTCTCATGTTGTTCTAATGAGTTCATTACTATTATGATCAAATAATAAGGAAATTAAAAGTTCTGGTACTTAATTATGTATAAAAAAGGAGCTTAGGTAGTAGAATTGACATTTTTGCACAAGTCTGTCACAAACCAAAGCCTATGTTCTAGTCAATTGTTTTTCATTAGTACATGTTTCTAGTACGTAACTCTTACATTAATCTCAGAGACTGGGTACATATACTTCCTACATGTAGTCACTTTAGAACTCTAAACCACCTCTATAAAAGAGGAGGAAGATAAATGGGTATAAAGCAGGAATAGCAAATAAAGTTATAAAAATCATCTGCTTTTTCTGTGTACTGATACTTTCTTTCCTTAAATTGTTTTTTTTTTGTTTTGTTTTGTTTTGTTTTTTGGTACTGGGGATCAAATTTACAGCTTTGCACGTGCCAGGCTTGCGCTTATGCCACTGATCTTTCCTTAAATTTTATAAGATAGTTATCTTTGGTATTTCTGTCTTTCCATCTAATTATTATCTTAATATTTCTTAGTATTACATAAACTCATGTAATCTAAAATTAAGAAATAAAGGCAAATTACTTCCATATGTCAGACATTCCATTTTTGTCTTACATACTGAAAAGGCTATCATCTTTAAACCCTGACTGATCCTACCTTCTAGGATCAATTCTTCTTCTTCTTCATTTTTTTTTTTTTTTTTTTTTGTGGTACTCAGGATTGAACTTAAGGCCTTTGTATGAAGGTACATCCCCACCCTTTTTTATTTTTTTCTACGTAGTGACAGCGTCTTGCTTAGTCTTGCTTAGTCTTTAAATTGCCGGAGCTGGGCAGGAACTTGCAATTTGCCTGCCTCAACCTCTCGGAGTGCTGGGATTATAGGCGTGTAACACTACCCTGGCTCTAGGATCAAATTTAATACTAATTTTTTACAACTTCAAAGATTTGAAACAATCCTAAACTACTTGTTTTTACATATCTACAGAAATATTTACTTTTTTGGGAAAATAACAACCCCCCACCCCCTGCACTTAAAAGGCTTTTCTTGTCTTAAAAATATTCTTTTTACCTTTCCTCTGTTAAGGCATAGTTCTCCTTCAATCAAACTCTATTCCAACATACCCTGTATCATTCAATTTCAACATGCACTTTGTCATTTGAGTTTCTTTTTAAAAATGCTTTTGTATAATTAACTACATGACTGTACTATATTTATCACATGTACTAATTCCTCTTTTTCCAGTTATATCACAAATGACTGGACGATAAATCATTTTTTTACTTATCTAAGTACAAAAAACTGAACAGTAAGGGCTTATTTAATGTTTTCAGCTGTCCACTGTAAAAAGTTCTCAGAAACATCTTTTTACTTGTATCTTATCATATTTAGTAAAAAGAGATGAGAGTAACTCAAATTTTCCTTTAGAAACAATTAAAAATGAAATATGAATTCTAAACTTGCTTTCTCTAGTCCATATTACATAAGTAAATTAAAATAATAGTACTTTAAGTTACCCTGTGAACACAACTTATATATATAGTTACATATATTAAAACATAAAATTATATATTACATATACACACAAACAAATCTTACCTTGCTGAGTATTTTGTTCTTGCATTCGATTCACAGTGAGGTCTAAGGGGCCTTCCTGCTCTTCCTGAAGGGAGTTCTCTGCTTGATTCATTTGAATACTTTTACATATGAGATTTGGTCCAATTGAACCATTTCTATTCTCTTGAATTTTACCACTTTTGGAAATGTACTCAATTGCAAACTGACGTATCATCTTTTTCATTAATTCCTGAGCAACTAGGGGAATGTTAGGATCACAGTTCTGAGGAAGATCTAGGGAAGAAATAATATGATAATCATTAAAAAAGAAAAATGCAAAGCACTATTATTTACACTTTTCAAAAATTACAAATTAGAAATATTAGAAGTCTCTTAGTATCAGTCAACAACTGCCAATGGTTTCTGGGACTTAGTGACAGAAATCTTATACTTTTAGTTTTATGATTACATATTTCCCCAAAACATGGCTTATCTACTGATGGGGCTAAGTCTGGCGCTTGCTTGTGTTCGGTTTGCTGTACCTGCCCAGGGGTGGAGCCGACATACAATGTAAGGGAAGGCGGGTCTTCCACTTCTGCTTCCGCTTCCTTCCGCTTCCCCTCTCTCTCTCTCTCTCTCTCTCTCTCTCTCTCTCTCTCTCTCTCTTTCTTGCCAGCGTGCCTTGTGGCTTGCAGCCCCGCCACCCCATGCTGACTTGGAGCCAACTAATGGATTGAAACTCCTGAGAAACTGTAAGAATAAACCTTTCCTTCCCTAATTTTGAGCGTCAGGTATTTTGTCTCGGCAATCAGCAAAAAGTAACTAAGACATCTACTCATTTGTAACAAACAGTCTTTGTCCCAAACTGAACTACCGATTAAAAAAAAAAAATCACGGAAACAAAACAGGAGATTTCACTAATAAATATTTCAGCATGCATGTCCTAATATTTTCCTACAAAATGGCATTATTATTACTGAGAGTCTTAATCCTTAATCCCCCCAAAATGTTGATCAGCCACAACTAAAATAAAGTTGGGCAATGGTATATACAACTCTGCCTGAAACTTATGCAGTAGGTAAGAATAACTGAATGATTTTACTGTATAAGACATGGGGTAATAGATCATTTATAAATATGGTGTGTAATTGTGACACAGAGCTTTGCTGGAGGGGGGGAGTGCCTTTTTATGCATATTTCTGGTCCCATTCTAATCCTTTTATTTACTCTAGCCTTCAGAGGTAGAGTTGTTGGTAAATTGGGAAGGGTAACTAGACATACTTGATTAGGCTTTCCATTTCTTCTCTATAGTAATAGGTCTACTTCTAGAGATGTTAGTTCTCTGTATCTTAAATAATTAAATTCCTATCCAGGAAGGCCAGTATTATATAAATAGGCTTGCCCTGATCCAATGCTGTCAGAGGCTAAAGAGGT
Organism: Dasyprocta punctata; assembly: GCA_004363535.1. Classification (NCBI taxonomy): domain Eukaryota; kingdom Metazoa; phylum Chordata; class Mammalia; order Rodentia; family Dasyproctidae; genus Dasyprocta; species Dasyprocta punctata. Next base: position 116,523 of record RJWM01001481.1, on the reverse strand, counting down.
AGTTAGTTTTGTGTCTCAGTATTAGTGTTAATACAGTATTTTTTTAAAATGATCTGAAGGGAAGTCTAGTATCTATCATTACAGATCCATGACTCTAAAAGCAAGAAGGAACTGAAAATGTACAATTTAAGAAAAGGAAAGACACAAAACTATCCCCCAGCACCACCACCTCTACATTTGGTAGCAAAGTGTGACATAACCAGCATAAGCCTATAATGGTCCTGTATAAATGTCAACAAATATGAACATAGGTCATTGTCTCAGATATGTTTTAGATACTGAATAATAAACATTATAAACCTCTCTGTCAAATCAAACAAGTTTCACTCCTGATAAACATCAGAGAGAAGGAACTACAAGCCTATAACAAAAGTAACCTTTTAACCTTCACTTCTATCCTTTATTAAGAACCTGGCTGGGAAGAACACTGTTTCTTTTTGGCACTGGACTAAAAGACCTAGCTACAGGTTGAAATCTTAGCCACTTTTACAAACTTTGTCTATTTATATAGGTCTCTACTCCATGTTCTAGTCTCTCTACTCATGAATATAAAAACAACTTGAGAAATTCTAGTAAGGCCTGCTTACAGAATGTCATAAGGATTATAAAAGACTGCAGTCTAAAACACTGAATTCTATATCTGGCATATTAACACTTCAGTATCAAGAGGTTACAGTGGAAATAATAAGCAAAAAGATGCAGACTGAATTGTTATATTTTATTTAAATCACAAAATGGCAAACAAGCATTAACTACATAACTGATGATATTAAAAAAAAAGTCTGTAAGCCACTGTGAGATTTTGGGGGACTCAGAGTAAATAGTATTATTAAAGCACCCCAATTAAAGTGAAATATTACAGTAAGTTTCCATATAGTAGAGGAATTCCAAATATATGAGTTATGACACAAAAATATGACTTGTAAATTTAAAAAGTTATCATAAATATACGTTGCCATTAACCCCCTCAAAATACTATTCCTTATTTTGAACACATGTGTCACATTGTTCTTGCAACTTCATGAAGCAGTCCTAGAAGTCCTTTTGTGAATATCTTTAGCTGCAGGGCTCTGGCTGTCATGATGTGTTAAATCAATCAAAATGTTTACCTTTCAAAATGACCTTGAAAAAGAGCTAAAAGTAACATGGTGTCAGAAGCGACATGGTGGATGGGAACACACCATGATGTTTATACAAGTCTGCCTTTTCACTGGATGGCACTTAGTACAGCATTCACAGTATTTTTGATCCTATCTCCTAAAGACATTCTCAAAAGAGGGCTTCAGAAAGAGCAAAGGAAGCACTATGGGATAAGTGTGTCGAAGCAAGGAAGAATAATCTGAGGGGTATTAATGGTAATGTGTCTTTGACAGAAATTAAGTTTTTTTTTTTTTTTTTTTTTTTTGGTACCGGGGATCGAACTCACAACCCTGCGCCTGTCAGGCAGGTGCTTACACCACTAAGCTAAATCCCCAGCCCTTTATTTTGAGACAGGGTCTCACTATGCAGTTCAGGCTGCCCTTGAACTCACTTTGTAGCCCAGGCTGGTCTCGAATTCACAATGATCTATCTGCCTCAGTCTCCCAAGTGCTGGGAAGTAATAAGTTTTTTTTTTAAAAACAAACATTCCATAGTTTTGACCAGACACTGTACACTATGGAATCTTCAAAGGCTTCTATGAATATTCTTTTCCGTCTCTTTTCAACTAGATCTTGCTTTGCATTATGTGTTTAAGGGAAATAATGGCTTTACTTTTAGGTATTTTAATTAACTGTCCTGCCACTTCTGATTAATAGTATCATTTCATTAGTTAAAAATGATTGAATTTGCCAGAAAAAAGAAAAGATGCTTAAATCTTATCAACCATTTTATGGCTAGAGCTAGTTTAAGGCTAAGTGTAAAGCTAAATTAAGCTCTTTTCTATTTACCTATTTACAGTTGGTCGTGGGGGGGTCTGTGTGACCAATACTACACTGTGCAAATATATGCTACTTTTAGAAACTAGATAAAATGATCAAGATTTGCATCATGGATACTGCTGAACACTGCTATCTCATTTCTATTTGATCCCTCAACCCTTTCTCATAATTTCCTTTTCTCCCCTTTACTCTCCTGTCCCTCCATCTTCCTCCTCACTCACTTGAGGAAGCCACAAATGCAAGGAGCCCCATGGGAGGCTCACAGGGAAAATACTGAAGCTTCCTGACAGCAGCCAAACCAGTGAGGCTGCAAGTTTAAACTCCGCTAATCCCCGGATTGCAATCTTCCTTGCAAGAAAATGAATCAAAACCATCCAGCTGAGCCATTTTCAGAGTTGTGACTCAGACTAAATGTGAAATAATAAATGGTTGGCTAAAACTGTTAAATTTTAGAGGTAATCTGTAACATGGCAGTAGGTAAATAAAACAGATTTTGATACATGTTTGTGGGAATCTGCTGTAATAAAAATCTCAAATATGGGTGTGGTTTAGAACCAGGGCAGGAGGCTTTGGGGATAGTATTAGTGAAAGCCTGAAGTAACTGGATAAAGCTGTAAACAGAAAACTCGTACTCTTTAAGAAAGCTGTAGAGTGAAAACTGGTAGAAAAATATTATTAGAAACTGGAGGGAAAAATATATAATGATTATGTAATGCAGTAAGTGTCATACCACCATTTTGTGTAGTAATCTGAAAAGTAAAAAATGTGCCTAATGAATTGGGGAATCTTTCTAGGAGATTTATAAACTATGAAAGCTGCTCATTGGTTTCTTACTGCTAATTATAATAAAATGCAAAAAGATATAAACTAAAGGAAGAAATGCTTAAAAATATAGCAGGCCTTGGTTGTTTCAAAAATTCAGTCCATACAGAAGAAAGGGTTATTTAAAAAAGGGCAAATTAGATAACCGGGAAAATATCCTTAAGAAGGTTGGTTGACTTTCTTCAAATTTGAAGCTGTTAATATTGTAGGTTTCCTATGAATTGTTGATTTTTATTTGTTGGTTTTGATCATTTCTTGGTAAGGACAGAGGATGGTATTTTTCCATTAAACTGAAGAACACTGGGAATTAACCAAAGACTTAACAAATACTGAAGAAATGCTGACTCACAAAAATTAGCTGACTCTCAGGACAGTAAGCTATATGGTATTTCAAAAATTTGTCTGTTTCCACTCTCCCTTCCTAACACACACAACACAAAAAAGATGAAGTTTTAAGGTTCTGGAGGTATAAGGAAACCTCTGTCCAATCACTGACTACTAACCTATCCAAGAAAAGAAGTCAGTGGACAAATAATACAAAGAATGCCAACTTCATGAAATTACCTCTGTGAAGTGACTAAACAAACAATATCAACAATAAACTTTGGTGTAGAGGATAATCTCATTTTCGCAGTTGTCACATTACATTATTTCAAACATTCAGGCTTTAGGAAAAAAAGATTCAGAGTTTTAAAAAATTTCTGGGTCATGCAAAGAAACAATTATGGCCCCAACATGGGGGGAATAGTCAATGAGAAGTGTCTCCGAGGAAGTTCAGACATTGGATTTAATAGCAAAACCTTGAATAAGCCACTTAAAAGGAGTCCGAAGAAATAAAGGAAACCATGCATAAAGAGCTACACAAGAGTATAAGTAAAATATCTCACCAAACAGAAAATATAAACAAACAAGTTATTTTTTAAAAAAGAACCCTACAGAAATTCTCGAGTTGCGAAGTACACTAAAATGAAAGTTCACTAAGATTAATACAAAAACAGATATAAGATGATCGAAGAATCAATGAATCTCAAGATAAGCTAACAAATTATTCAGTCTGAGGAGAAAAAGGAAAGAGGAAGGAACAGAAAGAGAGAAACAGAGCTTTATAGACATGTGGATCCAATCAAGTGTCCCGACATTTGCAAATGATAGTTCCAGAAGGAAAGAAGAAAAAGCAGAAAAAACACTTTCAAAAAATAAAAATGTCCCCCAAATTTAGATATACATTAAGATGCTCAGTAAATGACAAAGGATAAATACTGAGAGATCCATATTTAGAAACATCTTAATGAAACTTCCAGACACTAAAAACAGAGTAAATCTTGAATGCAGAAAAAAATAAAGCAAATCATCATACAAACAATCCTCAGACAACTTCACATTAGAAACCATGGAAGCCAGAAGACAGTGGAACAATATATTCAAAGTACCACAAGAAAAAGATTGATAACTAAGAATTTGATACTCAGAAAAAATATTTTTTAAGAACAAAGTAGAGGTTGAAAATTAGGCTTTAGAGAAGGATTATGACAAAGTAGAAACAATTTTTAGGCTCTCCACAATTAAAAATGAGACAGCTAAAATAGCAACTCAGCAAGGTGGGTAAAGGGTTAAATACTACACACAGAGGGATGGCGTGGGGAGGGGAACCTTAGAGACTCAGATTTCCAAAACAAAGAGCTGGGAGGATTATTTTTGCTCTGAACCTGTGCCCACAATGGCAGTCCAGAGCCACAGCAATGTGAGGACAAATACAGAGGGAAAGAGACTCAGGGGGTGGGGGGTGGGGGTGGGCAGGAAAGCACATAAGTGGGTGGCAGGGGTAGCAAAAGCAGTCTGAATTTAGCTCATCTCAAGTTTTCTACTAGGCAGGTGCTCCAGAACTGTCCAGCAATTATCAAGGGAGCTGTGGCAGGAAGGCATCTTGTGAAGATTATGCTTGAGCTTGCTGCTTAGGGAAACACAGCCCCTGTACTTTTCTTTCTCCTGAACTCACAAGTATTGTCACAGTGCTCTGGTTAGAGTTTGCCTTGTGACTAAATATGGTCCCGGTGGAACACTATTGAAGTAGGCCCTCTGCAAAATATACATAGTGAAATTCAGGTCAGAACCACAAGCCAGTGGAGCTCTCCAGCCATTTGGGACTGATAGCTCCAATGACTGCAAGAAGAATAACTGGAGCCTGAGCAGATGCACTGAGGTACGTGGGATCTGAGCGATGGAAAGGATCAAGGGTGGGTGGTTGACCACATAGGACCTACCTACTGTGATCCTCCAACCCAAGGCAGCTGAGTGTCTGCCAAACAGTCCTCCTCCAAACCAAACAAACAAACAACCCAAACAAACCTGGGATTCTCAGGGCTGTGAGAAGTTCAAGTCAAGCCCTCTGTCAAGAGTTCACTGAAATAAGCTGTCTGAAGTAAACCCAGAAAGGAAATGTCCCATTCCATGCAATGTTGTGCTTGGTGAGCAAAGAGCTGGGAATTACTCCAATTGTCGCGGGCCCCAAAACTATCCAGTTGGCAGCCAAGAAAGTAGCACAAGAGGACGGTACAACTAACTCATAACTCTTCTGTCCCTAAGAGCTGTATAACACAAGAAAATGTGAACAAAAGCATAGACTGGCATTAAGTAGTAAACATCCACAGTTGGCCGTATGTTTCACCACCTCAGAAGAGACAGTTCTTTCATTATTAGTATCTCTGTGGGGATTGATATGCTTTAAAAAATATTTCCTGGTTAGTATATGTACAAATTTTTTCTTCTGATTTCTATTTAATTTGTGTTTAAAAAATTTTAAACAGGTTTATCAAACTAAAATTTGTACACCACCTTATTTACAAACTTAAAGTGTAAGAGTCAGTAGATTTTACCACACTGACAGTTGTACAACCATGACCACAAATTTAGATCATTTTTGTTATCCCCAAAGCACTACCTATTAGCTATCATCTCCCAAACCCTCCCCCTGTATCTAGACAACATTCAATACTTCTAATACTCAAATTACTTAACTTACTTTTTCATTTTCTATTTTTCATTCCATTCTTTCATTTCTTTTTAAATTTTTATTTAAATATATTTCATATTTTGTTGATTTTTGCTCCCAAAGTTAATACCTCCCCAGTAACTGATACCTCCAATGATGTCAAAATAGAAATATCAAAGAATTCAAAAGAATTATAAAAATGATCAGAAAAAGCAAAGTGAATACAAACAACAGAATGAGATAAGAATGTAACAACACATGAAACAATAGTTTGATAAAATATTAGGGAGTCTCAAACAGAAAACATGAAAATGAAAAGTTCAGTGAGCCGAAATAAAACATTCACTGATGAAGCAAAAGACAATCTCAGGTCTTGATAAAGCTGACCAGTTACTTCATTTAGATAGCAATAAAAAATTATAAAAAATGTAAAACCTATGCTACATGATTAAAAAACAATTTGAAGACTCTTGAGACACAAGAGGTGCTTGAAGTGCAAACTTTAAGGCATACAAAAATTGATTCAATGAAATAATAGCAAAAAAATTTACAAATCTTAAGAAAGAGACATGCAGGTATAGAAAATATTTAGAGCAACAGACGTGACAGAAAAGAACCTTCCTGTGTCCTATTGTAAGTTACAATGTCAAGAGCACAGAGCAAACAAATGAAACCAAAAGCTGTAAAAGAAAAACTCCAAATATTTTAAAAGGGTGGATCCATCAAAATAATATCAGGTTTCTCAGCAGAAACTCTAAAGGCCAGAAGGGCACAGAATAATATTTCAAGCTCTGAAAGAAAATAATTACCAGTCTAGATACTATATTTAGGAAAACTACCCTTCAAAAATGTGTCTCTGTATGTGTGTGTGTGTGTGTGTGTGTGTGTGTGTGCGCGCGCGCATTTTTTTTTTAACATGGAACTGAACTCAGGACCTTTTGCTTGCCAGGCAGGTGCTGTGCCATTAAGCTATATCCTGGGCCCTAAAGCTATTCTTCAGAATTAAGGTAGAAACAAAAGCCTTCCAAGAAAAGTAAAACCTAAGAGAATTCATGACTACTAAACTAGCACTTCTCAAAGTAAAGGAACACTACACACAGATGAAGAAGAGAATAATAAATTTATATTAGGAAAAAATCAAACATCACAAAGATAATGAAATTGCAGGAATTAACATATACCTCTCAATAATGTAAATAATCTTAGTTTTCCAATTAAGACACATATTAGCAAAATGGATTAAAAAACAAGGCCCCCTATATGCTGTCTACAAGAAAGAGACCTCATCCATAAAGATTTAAACTCGAATAGGATTATTCGATACAAATTGAATTAGAAAACAAGCAGGAATACTCATAATTATATCCAACAAATAATTGCAGTCAAAATTAAAAGAGACAAAGAAGGTCACAACATGCTAGCTAAAGGAACAATCCAGTAAGATATAATGATTGTAAACATATATGCACCAAATGTTGGCACAGCCAGTTTCACAAAACAACACTATTGAGAATAAAGGGATATATAAATCCCAATACAATTACGGTAGTTTACTTCAAAACCCCACTTTTCAGATATGTTATCCAAACACAAAATCCACAAAGAAACATTTGACATGAACTACACACTACAGACCAAATGGACTGAACAGACACCTACAGAGTATTCCATTCCATGGCAATGGAACATAATTTTTTTCTAGCAGCTCACAAAACTTTCCCCAAAGTAAGCTGTGTCTTAGGCCACAAAGCAAGTCTTTATATTGTTAATTCACTTTTACCTCTTTATTATTTCTTTTGTTCTACTGGTTTCATGTTTGATTTGTTTTTGTTTTTCTAAAACTTTGAGCTGCATCGAACAAACAAACAATGAAGTAATCTCACGTGCCCTATCAGACTTTAAAAGAATAAAACTAAAAATCAGTAATGGAACCACGAAACTACACAAACACACTGAGGTTGAATAATACAATTCTGAACAATCAGAATGAAATGATAATGGAAAAATCTAGAAGAAATGGAAAAATTTCTAGACATCATTTATAAAAATTGTACCGAGGATATTAATAAAGAACAATAAAAAGCAGGGAGATGAAAAAAAGCAATGTTTTTTAACAAACAAAATTCCAGGACTGGATGGATTTACCGTGGAATTATACCAGAACTTTAAAAAAGAAGTGATACCAGTACTCTTCAAATTATTCCATGAAACAGAAAGGGGAAGGATGCTTACAAATTCATTCTATGAAACCAGTATCATCCTTATGCCAAAACCAGATACTCAACAACAAAAAAATAAAACTACAGACCAATATCCATGATGAACAAAGATGCAAAAGTTCTCAAGAAGATTCCTGCAACTATAATCCAACAACATATTATAAAAAGCACACACTCTGATCAAGTTAGTTTCACTGAAGGGATGCAAGGGCTCAACATATGTAAATCAGTAAATGTAACATATCACATAAAATCAGGGATAAAAATCACATGATAAATTCAACAAATGCAGAAAAAGTCTTCGATAAAATTCAACACAACTTCATGATAAAAAACCTGAAAAAACAAAGTATAGAAGAATTTTACTTCAATACAATTAACGGTATGACAAACAGTTAACTGAAAGCATTTCATATCAAATCAGGAATGAGACAAGGGTTCTACTCTCACCACTTCTGTTTAATAGTGTTAAAAGATTCAGCCAGAGCAACTGTACAAGAGAAAGAAAAAAGATACGAATAAGAAAGAAGGAAGTTAAATTATCTCTACTTGCAGATGATATGATTTTTTACATGAAGATCCTAAAAACTCCACCGAAGACTTTTAGATTTACAGTAATAAACTCAGCAAAGTAGAAGGTTAAAAAGGCAATATACAAAAATCAATAGTATTTTTGTATGTCAATAATGAACCTGCTGAGAAAAAAGCAGAAAACAGTTCTATTCGCAATAGCCTCAAAAATAAAATAAAATATTTAGGTATAAGCCCAACTAAGGAGATAAAAAACTTCTATAATAAAAACTACAGAATATTAAAAAAAGAAATTGAAGATGATATTAGAAGATGAAAAGAGCTCCCATGCTCATGGATTGGCAGAATTAATGTTGTTAAAATGGCCACATTACCCAAAGCGAACTATTCAATGTAATCCCCATCAAGATATCAATGACATTCTTCAGCAAACTTCGAGAAAACAATCTTTTTTTTTTTTTTTTTTTTTTTTTGTGGCACCGGGAATTGAACTCACAACCTTGCGCCTGCCAGGGCAGGCGCTTAAGGCACTGAGCCAAACTCCCAGCCCTGGTTTTTTGAGGCAGGGTCTCACATGTAGCTCAGGCCGGCCTTACGCTCCCGTTGTAGAGCCGGCCTCGAACTCACAACGCTCCGCCTACCTCAGCCTCCCGAGTGCTGGGATTAAAGGCGTGCGCCACCACGCCCGGCTGAGAAAACAATCTTAAAGTTCACATGGGAGCATAAAAGGCCTAGATTATCCAAAGCAATCCTGAGCAAAAAAGATTAATGCTGGAGATAGCACAATGCCCATATTTAAATAATAGTAATATAAACAGTCATAGTAATGAAAATAGGATGATACTGGCTTAAAAATAAACACACAGACCAGTGGAACAGGATAGAGGACACAGAAAACAAGTTCACTCAACTACAGCTATCTGATATTTGACAAAGGGTCCAAAAACGTGTTGGACGAGACAGTCATTAACAAATGGTGCTAAGAAAACTGAATATCCATGCATAGAGGATTAAAAGTAGTTCTTTAACTCTAACCCTGTACAAAAATTAATTTAAAATGGATCAAAGTCCTAGGTATAAGTTCTGAAACTTTGAAACTCCTAGAAGAAAACACAGGGGACAGCCAAAGACCTCTTGAATAGGAATTTCAATTCCTCAGGCAATAATAGCAGGAATTAACGAGTGGGAGTGCATCAAATTTAAAAGATTCCGCATGGCAAAGGAAACAACAAAACTAAGAGGATACAGAATGGGGGAAAATCTTCATTATCTACTCTTTCAACAGCAAATTAATATCTAGAACATATTAAAAAACTCAAAACACTTAGCACTAAAAACATAAAGAGCCCAATCACTAAATGGGCAAATGAGTTGAAAAGACACGCTTCAGAAGCAGTATAGCCAATAAACGGGCATGTGGGATATGCAAATCAAAACTACAATGATATTTCATCTCATCACAGAATGGCTATCACCAAAAATACAAAACAAACAAACAAAGAACAACAAAACCCACTACAATAAATTATGGCAAGAATGTAAGGAACAAAGAACTCTATTACACTGTTGTTGGGAATATAAATTAGTATAGCCATTATGCAAGTCAATGTGAAGGTTAATCAAAATCTAAAAATAGAGCTACCACAGACCCAGCTATATCACTCCTTGGTACATTACGGAAAGAATTAACGTTGGTATGCTATACAGATACTTGGATACTCGTACTTACTACAGTAAAATTCACAACAGGTAAGTTAGGGAAATAATCTAGAGGCCTAACAATAAATGAATGAATGAAGAAAATATAATAAAGCTGGGAGAGGTGGCACGCGCCTGTAATCCCAGCACTTGGGAGGCAGAGGCAGGAGGATTGTTGTGAGTTCAAGACCAGCCTAGGCTACGAAGTGAGCCCAAGGCCATCTTGAACACATAGTGAGACTGTGTCTCAAAGAGCCCCCCTTCAAAAAAATATATATAATATATATAAAAGAAGAATAAAACCATGTAGAAAAATGGATGGCATCAAAGACCAACATGTTATATGAAACAAGCCTGACTCAGAAATTCAAACTGTTGCATGCTTTTTCTCATATAAATAACTGGGTGGGGTAAAGATGGGGAGAATGAAGGTAAGTAGCAGGGATACTTAAGAGAAAGGTATTGAGGAAAAGGGAAGGACATGTGGGGGAATAATAGATGAGGAAAATGATCAAAATATGTGTATGCACAAATATGCCAAAATGAAAACCACTGACCTGTAAACCCAACACACACACACACACACACACACACACACACACACAGACACAAAGAGAAAACAGGAACACAAGGGAGAATTATGACATTCTCAGAAAAAAAAAAAAACCAAAATACGTCACTAGTAAACCTATCCTAATGAAAGACTACTAGAAGAAACTCAAAACCACAGAAAGAAATTAAACAGCACAAGTAAGTATTTTTTGCCTCAAAATTATAATTTAAAAAATTTTTTCTTCTTGTCTACCTAATTTATAAAGTAAATATATAAGGTAATAACTATGCATCTGTAGATCTATACAAATGTAAAATAGATGAAATGACACAAAGGAAGATTAAGGAATGAAGAGGTTTAGGAACAAAGCTTTTGTATAACACTGAAATTAAACTGGTATTAATTCAATCAAGATTATTATAAATTAAAATGCTAATTATAATTCCCAGGACAAGCACCAAGAAAATAACTGAAAAAACACAGGAAAGAAACAAAGGAATTAAAATGGTATACTAGAAAATACCCATTTAATACAAAAAAAGAGTAATGGAGGCACAGAAAAACCAAAAAGAAATCACACTTAGTAAAAATAAACAGTAAAATGACAGATGTGAATCTTTCCTTACTAGTAATTACATTATAGGTAAACAGATTAAACATTTCTAGTAAAAGGCAGAGACTATCAGATTTTAAAACTCTTTGATAATCACTGTCAAAAGTATACTTTGACTTCACTAACTCAAACTGATTTAAAGAATGAAAAGACAGTATGGAAATGGTAAGCAAAAAAATGCTAGAAAGTCAGGAGGTCATTTTATAAGGTTCAAGCAATCAAGAAGATATAAATAACATATATATATATATATATATATATATATAAGCACACACCTAGTAACAACACAAAAATGTATGAAGGAAAAAATAATTGAAAGACGAAATACAATATTCAACACTAATAGAAATGAATACTTTTAACTACAGATATTAAAACAAAACAAGACAAAATCAATATGGAATACTTGAACACCACCATAATCAACTAGCTCAGGCATATATTGAATACCTGTTATAGTTTATACATTGTGTCAACTTGAGGAGTCTAGAAGCTTAACTAAGGGATTCAGCAGCTCTACATCCTGGGGTGCAGAGGACAAGCCTTTACCATTCCAGGATATTGTGCATCCCATCAATTTGAGGAGGTCAGAAGTTTAAGTGATTCAGCAGGGGACCAGGGTCCTTAGTTTGTAACATTTTCAGCCTGTGCAAGAGGAGGGCACCAGATGGTATGAGTGCTACACCTACTCCAGGGGAGTAGCCTGCATACAGTAAAAAGCAAATGAGGAGGGACTGATTGCTGGTTCTTTGGCGGAGCTCATCTTGGCCTTCAGCTTGGATATCGTCTCCTGGCTTCTAGCACAGACTTTTTTGGCTTTTTGCCTGGGACTCTTCAGCTTTCCTCGTAGACTCTTTGGCCTTCTGTAGTAGAGTCTTCAGTGTTCTGTGGCAGGCCCATGGGCTTCCCGATACAGACGTGCATGGGACACTGCAGTAAGCTCCAATTCTTGGGTTGGACCTTTCAGCCTCCAGCGAGTAGACATCCCCAGCACGCTCCCACATCTGACTTTGTGGCTGACCATTGTAAGCCAATCTTGTAATTTCTTATATATTTGTATAGCTTGTGTTATATCTGTTTCCCTAGTAAACCCTGACTGATACAATACTCCAACCAATAACTGCAGAATATAGATTTTTCTCAAGTGCACATGGAAATTCTCTATGACAAGCTGTTAGGACTCAAAACAAATCAAAATGAAACAAAAAACAAAACAAACTCAATCCCCCTCTAAATCAAAATGAAAGGATTAAAAATTCTAAATATGTTTTCCAATATTAATGAAACAAAGCTACAAACCAACAACAGAAAGAAATTTGGAAAATTCACAAATGGAAATAAAAAGTAACATTTCTAAACATCCTAATGGTCAAAGATAGGGTAACAAAGAATATTAGACTACAGTAAAAAGTGAGTGAAAACAAACAAACAAAAAAACTATACCAAGAGGTATGAGATAAAACTAAGTTAATTCCTGGAAAACAATTTCTAGCTATAAACACCTCTATTAGAAAAAGAAAAAAAATTCAAACCGGTAACATAACTTTCCACTTTAAAAGAAAACAAACGAAGAACTAAAACCGAAACAAGTAAAAAGTAAACAAAAGGCTAGAGAAGAAATAAAAGAGGTTAGAAAAATAGAAATCAGTGAAACTAAAACTTGATTCTTTGGAAAGATATATAAACATACACATACATACATTTAAATATAATAATATAAAATATATATTTTTAAAAATCATAAAAATATAAAATCCTTGCCTACACTGACCATGAAAAAAAATTAAAGAAGACCCAAGCTGTAAAATCAGAAAGGAACAGATACTGCCAATGATCTAAAAGTCACATAAAATGTTTATGGGAAACATTATAAGAATGGCAGTGTAATAGCTATTATTATCTTATTATTTGATTATGAAATTTTATTTTTTCATAAAATAAAAAATTAGATAACTTAGATGAATTGGTTAAAGTCCTAGAAAGACTAAAGTACCAAACTAACTGGCTTTGGTCAGCTTTTCAGTATTGTAACAAAGTGTTTAAGAAAAAAAACCTAAAGGAGGAAATGTTTATTTTGTCTCATGGTTTCTACTGCTCTATCATTTTAGACCTTCAGAGAACACTCAGCAAGGCACTGAAGTGTGCTTTCCTTATTTCCTAAAGGATGTCTCAATCCAATCAAGTTTAACCACCATACTGACTCAAGAAGTAACAGAAAATCTGAATAAACCTGAAGTAGTGTGTAAATAACCAAAAACAAAACAAAACAAAACAAAAACCAAAAACTTACCACAAAGAAAAGCCCAGAAATAGATGGCTTCAAAGTTAAATCCTACTAGACAAAGATGAATAGATCCCATTTTCTCACAAACTCTTTAATAAAAAGGAAGAACACTTCTAACTCCCTATGAAGTTAGTATTACACTGATATCAAAACCAAAGAAGGCATATGAAAACTATCAATGAAAAGAAATCTATTTATTCATATAGATCTGACACACAGAAAGAACTACGCAACATGACAAAGTGAGATTTCTCCCAAGCATGTAAGATTGGTACACCATATAAAAATTGATCAACCAACACACCACATGTTAATAGACTACAAGACAAAAATCACATAATCTTCATAAGTGTATAAAAAGCACTTGATAAAATACAATAATTTATGGTAACAATAATAAACCAGGAAAAGATGGAAACTTCTTCAATCTAGTAAAAAGCATTTATTAAAAAATTCACAGGTAACATCATACGTAATGGTGAGAGATTGAAAGCTTTGCTGTTAGGATTACGACCAAGAGAAGGATATATGCACTTTGCATTTCATCACTGTACTAGGCAATTAGGCAAGAAAAAAGTATGTAAATAAAAGATACCTATATTGGAAAAAAAGAAGTAAAACTATTTCTTGACAAGCTAGCACAGTCTTACATGCATAAATTTGTAAGGAATCCTACACTCAAAAAAAAAAAGTTATAGCTAATAATGAACTTTAGAAGGCTACAAAACACAAAATCTAGACAGATAAATGAATTCCATGGCATATACATGAAATTCCAGGTACCTAGAATACTGATAAGAGAATCTCAAGTTCAAGGCCAGCCTGGGCAACTAGCAAGGCTCTGTTTCAAACATAAGGCCCTAGGGTTCACCCCACAATAGACAGAATAGGTATTTTCAAAAGGACCAAAAAAACCCAACCAACCAACCAAACAACAACAAAAAACAAAAACAAAAACAAAATAAAAAGCTGCAAAATGAAATTAGGAAAATCACAATTACAACATCACAAAGAATAAAATTCTTTCTTTTACGAAAAAGAAAGGGGGAGACCGATGCACTGAAAATGTCAAAACACAGAGACCTAAAAAAGAACAAAATATTCCATGTTCATGAACTGAAACACATAATTGCTACAATGGTAATGTTTCCTGAATTGGTTAATGGATTAAACATAATCTGTAGCAAAATTACTGCTAGAATTTTTGTCAATGCCAATAAGGTGACCATCATGGCTTAAATTTTTAATGGGTGGTGTTTATAGTGTGCCCTATTACTTCAATTACATTCATGATTTAGATCCAGATTAACTTTTCTTGTTTATTGTATTATCAGTGATAGACAGGTTAGGTTCATTTGTTGTTTTGTTTGTATTCAAGCAGAGGGGTCTGTCCCTCATCCTTACTGATTTTTTTGAAAACGTATAGAATTAAGCTGCCAAGTCAAAACTGAAGAGATACCTCATCTTTCTTTTCTATTCTACCATGTTTCACATAATTCCCTCACACAGCACTGTTAAGTTTTTAAATGTTTTGGCCAATCCAGTATGAGAGAAATTTTTCTGTGTGAAATACTCTGCTCATGCCTTTTGCCAATTTTCCTACTGGGTGCCTCCCACATATTAATTTTTTAAAATTCCTCACATAATGCATAGCTTAATTATTTGTAATTGAACTCCATGAATTTTCTCCTAGTTTTTCATTTGTCTTTTAACTTGGCTACTGAACAAAAAGTTTTGCTAGGCAATGTGCTTTTTTCCCCTTTTAATGTATAGAAATCTTTTAAGTGTAGCCAATACATTACTGCATTTGAACTTCTAAGTCACAGACAGAAAGCCTTGCATTTATGTCCAGGTGCAAAAGAATTCACAGACATTTTCTCCTAGTACTCACATGGTTAGTTATCTTTAAATCTTTTATCTAATTGAAATCTATTCTGGTGCACATCTGAAGCATATATCTAAGTTTATTTTTTCTAATCTTCCTAAAACAACTTATTAAACAGTCAATATTTATCAAGTGATCTGAAATGCTGACCACATTATTTACAAATTTATGTTTGTATTGTGGTGTATTCCTTGTTGTGCTTATCTATTCGGGTGTCAGGACTAGTTTTAATTATAGAGGTTATAATATCTAGATGATATGGTACCAACTGGTTTTAAAAAAATAAAAATCTCTATAAAGGAAAAGGAAGTTGATATTAATGTATTAGTCACTGTAGGAAAATAAAAAGATTTAACTCACCTATTAAAGATGTTGAGAGTGTTCACAAAGCAAGACACACATTTAAGCAGTATATGAGACAAAACTAAAAGAAAATGATATGAAAAGTCTAAAAGGAATGATCAGAGGAAAATAATAGGAATATAATAGGAAAATAAAAGCAATAAGAAAGCACAATTATATCTCTAATGTCAGCCAGGGTGCAAGTTAACTCTTTTTTTCATGTACACGTTAAAAACAAAAACAAAACAAAACAAAAAAACAAAGAAGGCTACTCCCTAATGTTAAAGGACACAACTCACAATGTAGCTATAACATTTATTAATATCTATATTAGTATATCAAGTAACATGGCAACACCATCAGAAATGAAAAACTATAGCAAACGCAGAGACAGACACAAAGAATCACATGTCACTTTTAGTCCACGTGAAATGGATCTAAAGTAAGTCACAAGAACAGAGTATTTTTACATATGTGAATATAAAAAAGCTAAATAGAATTCTGCACTATATGAAGTAATGAATCATGGTTGAGTGAGATTTATCCCCATAATTCAAAAACAGTTCAGTTTTAGGAAATCTATTAATATAATTAACATGTTAATTAAGAAGGAACCAGAAGTGAAGTTCATTCTCTACCAATGCTAAGATCTTCGACACATTTTAAAATGTCTGATTAAAAAAAAAAAAAACTCAATGAAACAGGAATTGATGTTATTTCCTTACCATGATAAATTACACATAGCTTCAGTTTAAAATTAACATAATAATGCAGAAACACCAGCAGGATTCCTACTAAAATTAAAAGAAGATATTATTGTCCTTTTTAACAATGTGTTGGAAGTTTGGCCTTCTACAATTAGACAAAACTGTTCTAGATGCATAAGAACTGGAAAAGAAGAAACAGAACTAGTTCTATTTACAAATGATAACAAAAAACCAAGAGAACTGATGTTACTCAAAAAATAAAATAATTCACTACAATGTCAGAATAAAATGAACTATGTAGTTTTAAATATTTCATTCTTAGAAGTTTCTTCGTTATAGTTTTCATAACAGTGTTCTACTGTTTTATTCTTAGACCTATATTTTAAAAAAAATTAACAAGGAAACGTGGCATTGTCTAGTAACTGCAGATTTCTTTTTTTTTTTTTTTTATTTTTATTTGCAGTACCAGGGATTAAATTCACACATGCCAGGAAAGTGCTATACCACTGAGCTATATCCTCAACCCAAAGGGTGACTGATTTTTATTTTTTCTGGATTGAACCCATGGCCTTCTGTACACTAGGCAAGCAATCTTCCACTGAGCTGTATCTCCAGCCGCTGTAGACTTCCTTAATGTCTGGTTTAATGGAAGACTGTCTTACATATTTCCGTATTCAGTCCATCTGAGAATTGATTTTAGTGACTGTATCTGATGAAAATATGGTGTATCAAAGAGAACAATTGGTAAAGAGAAGTGTATTGTAATATGTAACAGCCTTTCAGGTATGGATGGCTACTCTTTGGTAGAAATATGTTAAAAGATAGTTGCCAAGTAGAGTCTGAAACCATATCATTGAAGATTTCATAATCTGAAATCTTTCAAACGCCTTACACTAACATTCTTTCATCTATTAGTTTGAACTTTTTACCCATGCATGATTTTTAACATTACCTATTGGTCTTGTAGAAAACGTTTCACTGTGATATACAAAATTCTCCTGAAGTGAACACCAAGCTCATCAGCAACTCTTTATGTATTGGAAACCTATAAAGTTCATGGTGGCAAAGTCTCCCAAAATTATAATTTCTACTTGAAAAGTTGAATTTTACCACTGGCAATAAATCAAATCAGTGATTTTACTACAGGACACAAGGTGACTTAATTCTTGACAAAACTGTTATTATTGCTATTGTTAGACTGTAATTAAAGTCTAAATAACAACAGCTAACCTGTCAATTATTCTTTGTAGTAAAAAATGGTAGGCAAGAAAAAGATGCTAGTTCAGTTCAGTATACAGCTCAAAAAAAAAAAAAAAATCACCCAAGTGCTTTTCCTTAAAACAAGGTAATTTCACATAAAACAGATGTCATTTTATGAATATTTGGCATTTGATTGCACAGAATATCTTTAAATACCTAAGAGTTAAAGTTTAGTAGATTTAAAAATTTTTATTCCTTTACCAAAGGTACATTTAAAAAGTAGAATGCTCATTTTTACAATGTGTATGGTGGGGTAAAGAGCATGAGGGCTACTTGATACGGTTTATTGCTATTGGCTTCATTCATGATAGGGTGCCAATAATTTTAACCAACAATGCTACTGAACTATCAATATCGCAATTGCTACTAACTAAAGCAAAAGTGAAAAGTAAAATCTTGGAAAAGTAAAATAATAAAAATAGTTTCGATCTTGTGGACTGGATTCCTTGAAAGAGTCTTGAGGTTGGTTCCCAGGGTTCCATTGTATCATACTGTGCAAATGACCATTCCTGAGAAATCTAATAGTGTGTATTTTTATCCCATATACTGTATGGGTAAGCAATGTAGAAGATGGACTGGAAGTGAATCTTTGTAAACAGACATAGGTAGATTCAAATTCTAGCTCTGTCAGGTTATGTAACTTTGGGCAAGCCACAATTTTCTTTTTGCTAAAGTAGTTAAACTCACAGTGTTTAAAGAAAATGCTTCAAAGATTAAATTGAATTGATGTATACTGAATTCTTGGTTATGCAATGCATGTCACATAGTCCTCAAAAAGAAATGATCTGCTTATTTAAAGTTTATACCACATACCTACTTTCTAATAATCTCTATTAGGAAAAAAAATCAAAGATTTTTGGTAGTCTCTAGATTGAAAGCTTAAAAAATTAGCAAAATCACTGAAGCACTGTACAGTCATTTAATCAGGAGATAGACATGAGCTAAAGAGAAAGAATATTAATCTTTTCAAACAGTATGAGGATAAGAGTAAAAGAAGTAGAAAAAAGGTATGGGAAGATTTTCTAGAATTTCAGGATGCAAAATTTCAGAAACTAGGATATCACAGATTTTAACTTAAATAATACGTTATTTAAAAAAGTAAGACCTAGCCTTGTTTATCTTTGTCTAGGTATTCTATTTCTCTCTCTCTCTCTCTCTCTTTCTCTTTTTCTTTTTTTATTTTCTTGGTTTGCTTTCCTCCTAATTTATTTGGAGTTAAGTTACTTAACTCCTTCATTTTGATCTGTGACCCACTCTTTAAATTCCATTAACATGGTGATCCATTAAAAAAAAAAGTTAATCTTCTTAAAACATGAACCAAATTAAAGCTCTCCTTGTTCAAATTGTGTCAGGTAGTACATTCAGTGACTGCAAAGTAACATAATACAGAAAACTGGTACCAGGAGTAGGTAGGATCAGTGCTGTGAGCTGACAATATATGATTCAGAGGCTTTTGGAACTTGTACGAGTTTAGGAAGGACTGGAGACGTGAGATAGAGAAGCCTTAGGATACTTTACCCAGAGCCTGATGGGTGATTCTTGTTGACACTCAGAAGACCAGAAAATTGTTAAGAATGCAGACAGTAAAGGCCAAGTTCAGGAGGTTTTAGTTAGGAACAAGGACTGCACTAGCAGCTGGACTACAAGCTATGTCAGAAAAATCTGTCTACCTTTGCCCATGTCTGGAGACTTTTCAGGAGGCTGAGATTAAGGGCACCAGACTATTTGATCTGGAAGAGGAAATTTCAAGAGTGACCAATATTCAGGTTGTGGCAGAGCTACTGCTAGTTACTTTAGCTCAATTTACAGCAAGAAACAAGGGCAAAAGTGAAGATACTAATGTGATAAAAAATAAAGCAAGTACTTTGTATAGGGACAAGAAGAAAGATAACTTGAGGGCTCACTAGTGCAAAAGTATAAGTCTTTTACTTAAGAAGAGGGCTCCTGGAACCCCTACTCAGGGAAGGGATACTAAGAAACTAGTTCCCTAAGATGCAGGCCCTCAGAGGCCTCAGAACCAAGGAATAGAAGGGCCCAGCTACTGCTTGAGCTGGTGGCAGATGTTGGTGTCAACAACACAATGCTGGTTTTACCAGCAAGCAGAATCCAAGAGCTGCGGGTTCAGGGAGGCTTCCACCCAGATTTCTAAGGATGACCGAGGAGGCCAGGTAAAGACTTCCTGACAGGTAGTGTTTGATGTTGTGGGAATGAAGCTAATGGTGCAGTGGAGACCCCAGAAAGTGAGAGATACCAGGAACATGGGACATCTGTTGAGAAAAGCTGAAGGCTGTGAGTGGAACCAGTTCATGAGAAAGGTCATCTAAGTCGCAACCAACAAGGCTGTAAGAGTGGAACAACTCAAGTCCTTTGAAACTCATGATTTACCACCATAGGCCCCATCCATAGGATTTAATGTTTGCCCTGCAAGTTGCTGCTCTTAGACTGGCCTGACTCTTTTCTATCTCCCTATTCCTTCATTTTGGAGTGGGAATGTTTAACTTGTGCCATTGAACCTTAGGATTATATAATCTTTTTATTTTATACAGATCCACAACTAAGAGTTTGCTTTGGGTCTCAGAAGAGACTTGGACTTCAATTTTGCAAAATTCTGGGATTGTTCAGACTTTGGAGAAGGCCTATTGTGTTTTCAGTTGTGCACAAGACAGCTGTATTATATTAGGTCGTATTATGACCTTGTGTTTGAGGATTAAGCATGTTTTAAGAAGATATGTTTGGGTCTCAAGTTGACAAAGGTGGGATGTGATGTGATGGTGAAATCTGATTGTGCCAACTTGACTGGCTTAGAAGCTGCTTAGGGAATTGGTAGAGAACAACTTCTTGGTGTGTCTGGTTTAGTTACAAAGGCATGATGTTGGGTACTATACATCTCCTTCCTCTCTGGTGCTGTTTCTCTGCTTGGTGTCCTGGCTCCATGAACTAGGCAGGTTTGCTTTGCTACACTATTTTGTTGTGTTTCTGCCTTGGGGCTAGCTGACCGTGGACTGAATCCCCTTAAAAATGTGAGCTGAATTAAACTTCTCCTCCTTTAAGATACAGGTATTGAATACTGTGCCCAGTGATGGGAAAATGACTAATATAATAACAACAAAGGAGAAAATTTAAGAGACCTTGGGTTTGGTGATGACTCTTTAGATACAAGAAGAAAAGGGTGATTCAATGGAGGAAAACTGATACAAGTCAATTTGTTCATTACTGGTGAGAATACAAAATGAGAAACTACTTTAGAATAGTTTGCCAGTTTCTTACTAAGCTAAAAACAATCTTACCATATGATCCTAGATATTTACCCAAGTTGAAAACTTGTGTCATAAGAAACTTGTGTTTATAGCAGCTTTATTCATACTTGCTTAAATTGGAAGCAATCAAGATGTTCTTCAATGGGTAAATGAATAAGCAAACTGTGGTACATTCACAGCATGGTGTACAGTATTATTCAGCAACATAAAGAAATGGACTAATAAGCCACAAAAATATATGGTGATACCTTACATGCATATTAATAAGTAAATGAAGTGAATCTGAAAAGTTACATATTATATGATTCCAACTATATGATATTTTGGAAGACAAAAGACTATGAAGTCAATAAAAAAGACAAGTATTTGCCAAGGATTGGGGTTACAGTGGTAAGCAGCATAAACAGATCAAGTACAGGGAATCTGAGAACAGCAATACTGTGACTGATGGTGTGATGGTGCATTAGGCAAAACTTATAAATGCACACGACACAAATTAACTAATTCTAAGGTAAACTATGAACTGTAGTTAATTTCTCAATATTGGTTCATCAGTTGAAGCAAATATAACACACCAATGAAAAATATTAGTAATGGAAGAAACTAGAAGACAGACTATATGGAAACATTTTGTACTTTCTGTTAAATTTTTCTATAAACTCAAATCTCTCAAAAATTTATTAATTTAAAAAATAAAAGGACAAAAAGTCATATTAATGAAAATCCACAATTTGATTTCAATGTTTCCTTTAAAAATCACTCAGTAGATGGCACCAGAGATCTTCAGAACAAAGAATGACAAGATGCACTGTACTCTTCATGTTTAGTTTGGATGTTTCCTATACTTTAGAGACCCTCTTTATTCATTAGCGAATATGACAGGTGCTAAGAAAGGTGTGTTACAGACAACTACAGTCATCTGCAAGTTATATTATTCCATATTTAGGTAGATAACCTTGGGAGTGTAGGAATGCAGATGTGAAGAACTATGGAGCAAGAATAATTCTACATTACAGATAAATAAAAAGGTGCTATATTAAGTTTTTTAAAAAACAAATTTCAATTTGCATTTTTACAACTACATACACCACCTATTTCACATTTCCTGACTACTAGTAAGCAAAAGTATATCATTAGTAAATTGTCTTTCTTCATTTACTAAAAGCATTCAATAAACATGCCATCGAGGTATTTTAAAATTTATTTTATCCTTAAGCTGGGACAGGATAAAGTATTATTTTCTAAAAAAACAGAGAGTGAAACACATTAATCACCCACCAAGTAACTAATCACCAACTTGATGGCATTCCAACTGACATAACACACAGTTTTACTGAGAACAAATGAAGTCTTAGCTTATAACAAACAATTTTTTCCTCTACCTTTTAAATTTAGGCCACTTAAAGGTGATCTTAGATAGGTACCAAATTATTAAGCATTTTACCCTTTGATGAAGACCCACTATTACATATGGCCACGTGGGTATGAACAGGAGAAGGAGGGAATCAATATAGAGAAAAATGTATTCTTATTCATCTACATTTAGACTTGATCTTAGCTAAAGGTCAAGAAGCGATTCATCTACATTTACAATTTGAGTCTCAGAAAACAAATCATCATGATGACAGTACTGAAACAACAGAAATGAACCATATTAACCATTAATTATCATTATAGATTCAGGGTTTAACTTTTTACTTCCATGAAAAAATACTATAATTCCAAATGTATTAATCAGTAAACTTTTACAACATCAATTAACTTAGTAGAAGAAAAATAAAACATAGAGTGACATTCAGTGTACCATAATTTAGAAATGAACCTAGATAAGTTCATCCCCTAACAGTCTACTGATAAGTAAAAACCCCTAACAGTCTATTAAACATTCGTGGGTAATACAAAAAGAATGACCACTGATAAATCTGCCTGTTCAGAAATGAAGGTTTTAATTTTCAATTATAAGCATAAGCTATTTACCCAAACCTTGGGAAATATACCTTAATATTACATTATAAGAGATTTTATATATATATGTATATATACATATATATATATATATACAGCAATGATTTTCTATATATATATATATATATAATGATGATTTCCAATCTTTTATAATGTAATTTCCTATTTTTAATTCAAAGATATGGCAATAAGATGTGAGTATCTTGGTCTGGCATATTTTATGGGGAACAGTAATACCAATTTGATGCAAATATGAAGAAAATTTTTGTTTGGCTTACTTCCTTACTACAGGTAAATGCATGAATTATTAAGCCTCCTTGATGTGTTACAAATAGTTTCTGGACTTTGGTCCACTTTGAGGACAACTATAATTCTAATTTACCACATTTTAGATAAGATAAAATCCAAACTCATTATTGTAAAGGAGGAAACAAAAATTTAGGAAAACCAATTCAGAGATAGTGGCAGACCTTACAACAGCAGTTTTCTACCTGCCAGATCTGTATCCTTTCTATTAGACCATGGCAGTCTTCCTAAGAACACTAGCACAAGTAACAAACATCTTATTCAAATCTATTTGGTTCCTAGAGTTCACATAGTTTGAAGAACAGTTATGGAGAACAAGAGTACTGCAGAATTGAAATCTACTTAGTTCCTGGTTTTTTTTGAAAGCAAGACATTTATTTAAAAATTTATCTGAAATTACTTCATTTCTGAGTTCAGATAAAGGTCAAAGGAAGATCTGTATTTTATGCTCATAAGATAATTTTGATACACCACCTTTCTTTTTATGCAGGTGTTTCTAATTCTTTTTTATTTAAGAGAAACAAGACACAGAAAAGAAAAACAAAAAGCAGAAGAAACAACAAATTCAATACAATAACATTATAGGCTTACAAAACAAGATGATAGGAATTTGACAATGGTTGTAATATTGCATATCGTTACCTTCAAAAGGGTTGTTTACAATAACAGATATAGACATGTAAAATTGATCTAATCATATGAGTATTAACTGTTCTTTTCCAAAAACTAATACATTTAGTAGCATAGCTATTTTAGCGATCTTTGTATATACACAAATTTATGTCTTATTTTTTTTCCCCTTCCTTCTTTTCTCATTTCCCCATCCCAATTACTTTTCCTCTGTAGCAGTTTCTTACTCTTACTCAGTATTTACTGTAGATTTTGGACCATATATACTTTTGCAGTTTCTTATACTAGAGAGACAATACAGTATTTTTACATGTGAGTTTGATTTATTTCACTTATGAGTATGGTCTCAAGTTGTGTCCATTTATTTATAAAAGTCTCAATGAAATCTTTCTTGATAGCTGATAGTACGCCATTGTATCAAAACACCACATCTTTTTTATCCATTCCTTGATTGATGGACACTTGGGTTATTTCCAAGATTTGGCTGTTATAAATTGTGTTGCTATAAACATGGGTGCATATATATCACTGTGGTATGATGTTTTCAATTCTTCTGGGAAAATGCCCCCAAATGGGATAGCTGGGTCAAATGGAATCTCTAATCCTAGTTTCTTGAGGAATCTCCACACTGATTTCCACAATGGTTGCACCAGCCTACACGCCCATAAACAGTGGAGAAGAGTTCCTTTTACCCCACAGTCCCTCCAGCATTTGTTATTCACTGATTTCTTGATCTTGGCCATTCTTTCTGGGGTGAGATGGAATCTCAGTGTTTTAACTTGCATTTCCTGAATGATCACTAATGTTGAACGTTTTTTCATATATTTATTTGCCATTTGTATTTCTTCTTCTGAGAAGTGTGTATTCATCTCAGATGCCCATTTTTGGATTGGGTCCTTGAATTTTAGTGGTCTGATGTTTCTGAAATTCTTTATATGTTTTAGACAGAAGTCTTGCCTGAGGGAGAGTTGGCTAAGATATTTTCCCAATTCGTGGATTTTCTCCTCACTCTGTTAGAGATTTCCTTTGACACGCAAAAAATTTTAATAAGACAAGATTCCAATTGTTAATTCTGGGAAGTATTTCCTGTGCAGTTTGATTTTTGTTCATGAACTATCTGCCTACTCCTATGTTGTCAAGATTTTTACCTATTTTGTCTTCCAGCAAATGCAGTGTCTGTTTTTTTCTTTTATTTTTTTGGTACCGGGGATAAAACTCACAACCTCGCGCCTACCAGGATGGCGCTTAGTCCACTGAGCTAAATCCCCAGCCATATTTTTTGAGGCAGGGTCTCACTATGCAGTTCAGTTGGTCTTGAATTCACTTTGTAGCCCAGGCTAGTCTCAAACTCACAAGAATCCTCCTGCCTCAGCCTCCAGAGAGCTGGGATTAAAGGTGTGCGATACCATGCCCAGTTTGTGTCTGTTTTAACATTCAGATCTCTGATCTATTTTGACTTTAGTTTAGCGCATGGTGATAGACACGAATCTAGTTTTAGTTCATGGCATATGGAAAGCCAGTTTTCCAACACCACTTATTAAACAGGCCATCTTTCTTCCAGCATACATGTTTGACCCCTTTGTCAAAGATGAGGTGGCTGAGTGTGTTTGTATTTGTGGCTGTATCTTCTAATCTACTCCACTGATCTTCAGGTCTGTTTTTATTACAGTTCAAGGTTGATTTTATCACAGCAACTTTGTAATATAGTTTCAAGTCAGGGATTGTGATGCCTCCTGCCTTACCTTTGTGCTGGATTGTCTTTGCTATTCTAGGTCTCTTCTGGTTCCAGATGAATTTTAGGGATGATTTCTCTAGCTCTGTGAGGTACAGAAGTGGTATTTTGACTGGGGTTGCGTTAAATCTATATAACAATTTGGGGAGAATGGCCCTTTTCACAATGTTTGCTCTCCCTATCCATGAACAGGGAATATCTTTCCATTTTCTGAAATCCTCTTCAATTTCCTTTTTTAGAGTAATGGAATATCACTGTATAGATCTTTTACTCCCTTTGTTAGATTGATTCCTAAATATTTCATTTTTTTGGATGGTACAGTGAAGGGTGTGGTTTCCATTATTTCTCAGTAAGTTTGTTGTGTACAAGAATGCTGTTGATTTTTGAGTGTTGACCTTGTATCAGCAACATTACTCAATTTAGTTATTACATCTAGAAGTCTTTTAATGGATTTTTGGCAGTCTTCTATGTAGAGTATCATATCATCTGCAAATAATGATCATGTAACTTCCTCCTTTCCTATTCTTATTCCTTTTATTTCTCTCTCTTGTCTAACTGCTCTGGCTAATGTTTCTAGAACTATATTGAATAGGAGTGGGGACAATGGACATCCTTGTCTTGTTCCTGATTTTAGGTTGAAAGTTTTCAGTTTTTCTCCCTGTAGTAAGATGTTGGCTGTTGGTTTATGATATATGGCTTTTATCAGGTTGAGGTAGAGACCATCTATGCCGATTTTCTGTAGGGCTTTTATCATGAATGAATGTTGGATTTTGTTGAAAGCTTTTTCTGCATTTATTGAGATGATCATGTGATTCTCGTCCTTGGCTCTGTTGACATGGTGTATTACATTTATTCATTTGCGTATGTTGAACCATCCCTGCATTCCTGGGATGAATCCCACTTGATCATGGTGTATAATCTTCCTGATGACTTGTTGCATTCTACTTGCCAGTATTTATTGAAGATTTTTGCATCTATGTTCATTAGGGAGATTAGCCTGTAATTTTCTTTTTTGGTTGGGTCTTTCCCTGGTTTTGATATTAGGGTAATACTTGCTTCCAGGAATGAGTTAGGGAGACTTGCTTCCCTTTCAATTTCATTGAAGAGTTTGAGGAGTGTTGGCATTAAGTCTTCCCTAAATTTCTTGTAGAATTCAGCAGCGAATCCATCAGGATCTGGGCTTTTCTTTGTTGGTAAGGTTCTAATGACATTTTCAATTTCATTAGCTAAAATTGGGTTATTTCACATCTTCTTGATTCAGCTTTGGTAATTCATAGTTTTCTAGGAATCTGTCTATTTTTTTCTGTGTTATCAAACCTATAAGAGTAAAGGTTTTCAAAGTAGGTCTTGACGATCCTCTGTATTTCCACAGGGTCTGTAGTGATTTCACCCTTTTCATTTCTTATTGCATGGATTTGAGTTTTCTCTTTCCTCTTTTTGATAAGGTTGGCTAGAGGTTTGTCAATTTCATTTATTCTTTCAAAGAACCAACTCTCTTCTGTCTCGATCTACCTAATTCCATTATATATGATGACATAGACAGCTATTTCAAAGATAACAAAATTTTTAGGGTAGCCTTTATTGATATTTGATCACCTTGTTTTGAAACCCTGTATTGCTTTCATTGCTCTGTTCTGAGTGATTTTCACCTATTTTGGTTCATTTGATTATATTATAACAGATGATATAGGCAAATGCTTAGAAGATAATGAGGTATTACAGAAATCAACCTTGTATTACAATGTATTGCTTCCATTGTTTTATTTTTTATTGGTTTTATTCTGTACTATTTTGTTTGATTATATTAGGCCCAATGGTATGGGCAGTCATTTTGAAGATAACAAGAGGTATTACAATGGGAAAGGAGGAAAGAAGGAAGCGAAAAGGAGAAAGACATAGATTTATATGTGGGTATACATAAGATGGTTAAAATGACTATACTACTAAATGCATTAACTATGGAGAGAGAACAGTTGATACTCATATGATTAGATCAATTTCACATGTCTATATCTGTCAATCTGAGCAACCGCTTTGAAGGTAACGATATACAATGTTACAACCACTGTCAAACTCCAATCATCTCATTTTGTAAACCTATAATGTTACAGTATTGGATTTGTTGTTGTTTGTTGGTCCCTTTTGCTTTTTGTTTCTCTTTTCTGTGACCATTGTTTTATTTTTTATTGGTGTTATTCTGAATTATTTTGTTTGATTATATTAGGCCTGATGATATGGGCAATTATTTTAAAGACAACAAGAGGTATTCTAAGGGCAAAGGAAGAAAGAAGGAAGGGAAAAGGAAAAAGACATAAATTTATAAATAGTTATACATAAGATACTTAAAATGACATTACTAAAGGCATTAGCTATTGAAAAAGAACAGTTAATACTCATATGATTATATCAGTTCTACATGTCTATATCTGTTAATCTGAACAACCCCTTTGAAGGTAATGATATGCAATATTACAAGTACTGTCAAATTCCAATCATCTCATTCTGTAGATCTATGACGTTATCGTATTGGACTTGTTGCTGTTGTTTGTCTTTTCTGCTTTTTGTTTCTCTTTTCTGTGTCCATTTTCTCTTAAATAAATAAGTAAATAAAAAAAGAACCAACTCTTTGATTCATTAATTTTTTGCGTTGCTTTCTTAGTTTCAACTGCATTAATTTCTGCTCTGATCTTTATAATTTCCTCCCTTCTTTGGGCTTTGGGCTTAACCTGCTCCTCTTTTTCTAGAAGTGTGAGGTGCAGCATTAGGTTGTTTATCTGTGTTCTTTCCATTTCACTGATGTGGGAGTTTAGTGCTATAAATTTCCCTCTGAAGACTGCTTTCTTTGTATCCCACAGGTTCTGTCAATTTGTATCTGCATTGTCATTCAATTGTAGATATTGCTTAATTTCTTGTGTGACCCACTGATTGTTGAGGAGAGTATTATGTAATTTCCATGCATTTATGGGAGTTCTTGTGGGATTTTTTGTCATTAATTTCCAATTTCATTGCACTATGGTCAGATAATATCCATTAAATTATTTCAATTCCTTTGCATTTACTTGAGCATGTTCTGTGGTCTACTATATGATCTATTTTAGAGAATGATCCATGTGCAGGAGAGAAGAATGTGTATTCTGATGTTCTTGGGTGGAACACTTGGTACACATCTACAGGTCCATTTATTCACAAGTTTGATTCAGTTGTGTTATTTCTTTGCTGATTTTTTGTTTGGTTGATCTGTCTCTTTGTGACAAATGGGTATTAAGGTCCTCCGTTATAACTGCATTATTGTTCATTTGGTTTTTCATGTCTATTAAGATTTGTCTTACGTAGTTGGGTGCTCCCGTATTTGGTGCATACATATTTATGATCCTAGTCTCTTCCTCTTCAAGTTTTCCCCTAACAAGTATGCAGTGACCTTCTTTATCTCTCTCTTTTGATCATTCTTGGTTTGAAGTTCACATTGTCTGCAAACAAAATAGTTACTCCTGCTTTTCTCTGGGTTTCTCTTGCATGGAGTATTGATTTCCATCCTTTAATTTTTAGTCTGTGAAATTCCTTTTGAGTTAAATGTGTTTCTCGAACACAGCATATTGTTGGATTTTGTTTCTTAACCCACTCTGCCAGTCTGTTTCTTTTTATTGGTGAGTTGAGATCATTTACATTGATTGATATAACTGATATGTACTGATTTATCACCGTCATGTTATCTTTCTGTTGTTGGTTTTCTGTTTTCTGCTTAATTGTTTGCCCTGCTTAGGGGTGTCCTTTTGCTGTAGTTATCTTTGTCTCTTTCTAGAGTGTCTTTCAGTACTCTTTGTAGTGTTGGTTTGGTGGCCATGAATTTCTTCAATTGTTCTGTCATGGAAGTATCTTATTTCTCCATCAATTTTTAAAGATAGTTTTGCAGGATACATCACTCTGGGTTTAAAGTTGTTTTCTTTCAGGATGTGAAATACTTCATTCCAAGTTCTTCTTGACCTGAAGGTTTGTGTTGAGAAGTCTGATGTGATTCTGATAGGCTTGCCTTCATAGGTGATCTGTTTTTCTCTGACAGCTTTTAGTATTCTGCTCTTGTGCTGAATTTCTGATATCCTAGTTAATATATGTCTGGATGAAGATTTGTTTTGGTTATGGTTAATTGGGGTTCTTTATGACTCACTTATCTGTGTATCAGATTCTCTTCCCATGTTTGGAAAATTTTCTGCTATTATTTCTGCAAAGAGTCTTCACAGGTCATTCGTATTGACCCTTGCTTTTTCATTGACACCTAGCAATCTTACACCGTTTCTCTTCACACCACCTTGCAGCTGTTGAATTGTTGTTTCCTGGTTCCTTGTTATTTTTAACAGATCTTTTGTTTCATGATCATAAGCTTCCATGCTGTCTTCAAGGTCTGAGAGTCTATCTTCAGCTTCGTTAAAGCAGTTTTGTCAACTTTCCATGGAATTTTTAATTTCCTGAATATTCCTTTGAATCTGTTTCATGCATCCTAATTCTGTCTTACACTGTTTATTGAAAGTTTGCATCACTTTCTTGTGTTGTTCTACTTTTTTATCTTGATCTTCTTTAGGTATAAACAGCATTTCTTTCATGTTTGTCATTTCATTTTTTACCTGAGAGATTATTTCTCATCTGATTTCCTCTATAACTTCATGGAGTTGTTTCTTTACTTCATTTGCTATCTGAAAGAAAGTTCAGTTGTGTGATTTCCAGTGTCTTCCATTTTATTCTCTTGGGTTTGTTCTCAGTGGGCTGGAGGACTGAGACTGCATCTTGCTCTTTCGTTTTGTCATTTTCCCCCAGGACCTGTGTCGCTGGCCAGGCAGCCTCCGAGTGGACTGCACTGGAAAGCCAAGCTGGGTACAGCTTCAATCCTTCAATATCCCTGTGGCTAGCCGAGGCACACCTCCAAACTACAGAACCGGATCCTTGTGCTCTGTGGCCTGTGAGGATGGCTGTGTGTTCCCCTGATGTACTTTGTTGAGTTGCTCTGGAACGCTGGGCTGGGCAGAGCTTGTATCCTCCCTGCACCTAGCAAGGGCATACCCCCAGAGCATGTCTCCGGGGCCTAGAACCTGCCTGGGTAGAGTTCAGAACCTCTGCAACCAGGTGGCTAGCAGAGATGCACCTCTGGCGTGTGGTGCTGGGGCCTTGCACTTGGCTGGGTGGAGTTCACCTCCAGGACCCAGGTGGTTAGGCAGAGCATGTACCAGAGTGTGGCACCACCGGGACCTTGTTTCTGACTGTGAAGAGTTCAGAGCCTCTTGAGCACAGGACTAGCAGGCCTAGCCAGAGTGTACCCCTGGCATATGGTACAGGGGCCTTGCTCCTGGCTAGGCTGAGTTTGCAACCTCCAGGACCTGCTGCGGAACCGCACCCATGAACTATGGAGCTGGGGCCTTGTGCTCTGATGGGCAGAGCTCAAATTCTTCAAGATCCTTTGGTTAAGCTGGCCGCTCCCTAATGAGTGGCTCTGGAGCTCTGGGCTGGGCTGGGCTTGGTACCTCTTTGTCCTGTGGGGCTGGCCGGGCGTTTCCATGATGGATTGTGCTGGGACGCTGGGCTGGGCAGAGCTCGGATCCTCTGTGCAGCTAATCAGGATGCATTCCAGGAGTGTGGCGCGGAGGTCTTATGCCTGGCTAGGTGAAGTTCAGAATTTCCAGGATTCAGGTGGCTAGGAGGAGCGCATTCCTGGTTTGAGGTACCACTGGGACCTTGCATCTGGCTACAAGTTCAGAGCCCCTGGAATGCTGGGCTAGCCAGATTGCACCCAGGGCATATGGTGCCAGGATCTTAGGTGTTTCTAATTGTATCTATACCAATTTTGAAAAGTCACACTGACTGAAAAAGTCTATTTTTCTTTAGTTGGGATAGTGTAACAATTTAGTTTACCTAGAAAAGATCATTCCAGTTTCCCCTAACTCCATAGCTCTCTTCACATATATCATACTGCAGAAGGTTCCCTATTATCAGCAATGGAATTATACAGAGTAGTTATCTCTTATCTGTGGGACATACACTCCAAGACACTTGGTATGTGCCTGAAACTGCAGCTAGTAGTACCAAACTCCATACACACTGCTTTTTTTCCTAGGTGTACATACCTATGATAAAGTTATCAGTCACAGTAAGATATTAACAGCATAACTAATAAAATAGAGATCTATGACTATTTACTGGAACAAACGTTATCTAAAACTTAAAAATTGTTCATTTCTATAATTTTCCATTTAATATTTTCAGACCATGGTTGACCACAGCTGACTGAAGTCATGAAATGTAAAACTACAGATAATGTCTAATAGGTTAAACAGATTATGCTGAATATATTTTATATACTGATATGCTCAGTACTCACGGGTTACATTATTTTGCAATTTAAAAATTACATAAACTTTACCTGACATAATTTATATATAGGATTAAAAGAAGTGTAACAAGTCATCTATTAGCCATTATTTTAATCCTTTTGAACAACTCAGAGGTATTTATCTTCAGTTTAGGCTGAGTCTCTCTTCTTGTTACTGCCAAAATAACATTACTCTGGGATAACACTTCCATTTTTTTACTATTTGCAGAGAATAATGTTTACAGTCCTTGTGTGGAATTGGAGCCTGTATATAACATGTCTTAATTCCTTTTTTCATCCCTTCTCTTCCACTCCCTTACCACCCTCCCTCCATCTCTTGATCTCTTCCCATGTGAGAAAGATCTATCTGCCTACTTCCTATTATCTATCTTTTATTTTATTCTTTATCTATAATTTGAGTTTCTCACATAAGATAAACTATGTGATATTTAAACTTGTGTGTCTGATTTATTACACTTACCTTACGGTCTCAAAGTGTATCCATTTTCCTATAAATGACTCATGTTTATCTTTTTTTCTGGCAGAGCAGTATTCCATTGTGTGTAAATACCATTTTTTCCCACTATTCTCTAGGGGAATACTGTATATGAACAACTATGACACTCAGAAAACCAAAGGACGAACAGCAGCACACAGCCTGCTCCTCACAGCTAAGAGATCTATCTATCTAAGCCATATGAAAAGAACACTAATAGAAAGTTACTATATTAATTATCAATTTTCCTATTGATAAGCTTAGCTGCACATTTTTCAACTAAAATTTAATTCAGTAAAACAAAGTCTGGCCTAGTTTTATGCCTAACACAAAAACAGAGAAAAAGTCATTTGAATTTAGGCCTCACATTTACAAATTTGTTACATATTTAGAATTTTAATATAGTACCTTAATATAAGGTTATATACTTATATGTAGCAGCACTAAAAGAAGGTGTTAACCTTATAACTTTAAATTTCTACCCCTTTACTGGAGTACCTTCATATTACAAACTAATCCTTTTTATAGTTCCTGTCATGAATTTATACATATTTCATTTTATAATGCATAAAAATTAATTTCTTACATAAAACACTTAAAATATACCATGTATAAGCCCACTCCAAGAGTGAAATTACTAAACTTCTCTAAACCCTTCAGAGGGCCAGTTAACTTCTTTAAACTTAGCTCACTTTCTCTTACATGTCTTGGTATCTAGTTACTCTACCCACCACATGAAAGACATCAAAACTAATAATGTCTTCAAACTCACGAGGTCAATCTATCCAACAAACTAGGTAAGGATTATGCAAGATAAAATGACTATTAAGCAAAGACAAACCATTAGTTGTTATCTGACAAAGGACTTGTATCCAGAATTTATAAAGAATACCTACAAGCTGGGCATGGTGGTGCACTCCTGTAATCCCAGCACTCCAGAGGCTGAGGCAGGAGGATCGTTTCAAGTTCGAGACCAACCTGTGTTACAAAGTGAGCTCAAGGCCAGCCTGAACTGCATAGTGAGACCCTGCATCACAAATAAACAAACACCCTACAAGTCAATGACAGCAAATCACCTTATTAAAAACAGTTAAATGATTTCACCAGATCCTTTGAAAAGACATACAAATTGTCTACATGAACCTGAGAAAGTGCTCAACACTATCAGTCATCAGAAGAATGCAATATGAAGCAAAGAGAATTGCCATTTCATGCCCACAAGAATAGTGACTGATGATATCAATTACTGACAGGGTTGTGGAGCAACTGGAACTCTCATGCACATTACTAAGGAGACTAAAACGATACCCTTTGGGCAATGGTTTTGCAATATGCAATATATTTTAACTATATAATTATCTTAAGACCCAACAATTCTACTCCTAGGTGTTTTCCTAAAAGAACACAAACTTACCCAAAAAGAGTTGTACATGTCAAAAAAAAGCCTTATTAATAATCCTTATTAATTAATGTCTTTTGAGAAAGTAGTAAAGAAAAAGAATGAAAAATGACTTTTGCACTTCAATTCTAGGTAAGATGGTATATTAGTTACTTGTTGGGACAAAATGACATCCACAATTTAAAGAAGGAAACATTTATTTTGGCTTACAGTTTGCAGAGGTTTTAATTGGCTGGCTTAAGGCAGGACAGCAAGGCAGAGGAGAAACAACTCAGAGCATAACAGCATGAAGTACCCCAGTGACTCAAGTCCTCCAACCAGGCTTCACCTCCCCACATTGCATTTAGTTACAAGCTCATCAGTGGAAAAATCCAGTGATGCGTATCATGCCCCCATGATACAATCACCTCCCAAAAAAATCACACTTTGATTGTATATGGCTTGGGGGGGGTCCTAGATATAAACAGTAACAGATGTTTTCAATGGCACTAATGGGAAAAAGAAAAAAAAAGCAGATGTTTACAAAGGAAAATAGCTTTTAGATTTACTGTGCTTAAACTTCTCCTGACAATGCATACAAGGAGATGTTCAGAAAGTAACATGGAATTGGAATCAGGTCTGTTATAGTTTAGATCTAAAGTGTCCCTCAAATGTTTCATGTGTTTGGAAGGTGATTGAATCATGGAGGTACTACACTCATCAGTGGCTTCATTCATTGATGAATTAAGTAGCTGAGAGTATGAGTGAGTGTGTATTTGTGTGTGTGTGTGTGTGTGTGTTAGAAGGTAGCACCTGGTTGCAGATGGGTCACTCAAGGTAGGCATTACCTGGAAGGCTGCACTCTGTTTCCAGTTCCTCCTTTCTCTCTACTTCCTGGCTACTATGGGGTGAAAGCTTCCCCCTGACACACCTTCTTCACACAGTGCTATCTCTGCACTTAAATCAACTAAGCCCACTAAAACTGAGGCCCCAAATAAACCTCTCTTCCTTTAAATTGTGAGTATTGAGTATTTTATTGCAGTAATGGGAAAGCTGACTAATACAAGAACATTCATTACTTATTCACACAGAAATAACTTATTGAAGCCAGGAGAGGGAATAAAATTCAGAAACACAAAGTAAGCATCATACATAAATGTACACATACGTGTATATATAAGACCTAGGGACATTGCCTTAAGGTACAACACTCTGGGGAAAACATGGTCAAATTGTCAAAGAGTCAGCATTCTTAATCATTTTTATGCAAAGACTCTTTGGCAGTGTGGCAAAACCTGTGGGCTCTTCAGAATCATGTTTTTTAAATCCATGATTATACAGGAAACCAACTCTACTGAAATACAATGTCAATTATTTTTAAAACAGAAACAGTATTACCAACAGTTTAATATACAGAATTGTTTCTTAATGTACTAAAATGTATCTAGTAATAAGTCTATGATAATTTCAAAGTAGTGAGAATGTAAACAATATTTTAAGATATGACATAAAAATATTTATCACACCCATTACTGGAATAGGCACTATTAATACTCACTGTGATTTGCTGTTTATATTTACTGTATAGGTAATGGAAATGTTAAACTTTAACTCAGTGATAACGACAAAAAAAATTACTTTTTCCCCAAATTCATGAACACATGAAATGCTACTCATGAACTTTCTGAGGAGTGTGTGGATCCTCTGCTTAAGAACCTCTGAGCTAGGAAGTAAAATTATAGAGACATATAAATTTGATTGACCTTAATGGGAATTATAGCAGCAAAGTAGTATATGCTAATTTTACATTGTAATGATAAAATACTATACCCAGTGCTTCATTTTTTACAACTATGAGCTTGAAAAGGGTGGTTCAAAAAACAGTTTAGTAAGCAAAATAAGGTACGAAAGAGCCACAAGTTTCTACTATCTTCAGAAAAACAAAACGTAACTTTAAAAATGTATCCTGATCAGAAACCACTGATAACTACCACATATTGACAGTACAACTTTATATCAATGTATCCAGATACTCCACTCCCATCTTGCTTCATTCAAATGACATTTCTTACACAACGTACTGACATATTCTACCATGACAAGTTCAGAACAGATGAATAATATTGGAGCGAATCTTTTTAATGTGTCCTAACTGCTCCCTTAGATATGTAAGAAACATTTCATGAAGGAACAGAATGAGTAAAACATTTTCCTCTTACTGGGATACAGGTAGGCAATTTGCTTTAGGCATATGAGTTCCATGCTCATATCTCTACACAGTCTGTGTTGTAGAGGAAATGCAAGTAGCAACTTTGTAATGCCAAGTCATTTCCCATGATGAGCTCAATCTAGTGTCCAGGTATATAATGTAAATTAGATTATGTATTTCTTGAAGGAGTAACTTGAGGCTCATTCTAGCTTCAATTTCAATACTACTAAGCAAAGTACTACTGTAACAGGCCTGTGTCTTCCTTAAGTACTATGTCTTATATACTTAGTGATCTACAATGGTACTACAACATGGTAATTCAATAAGTATTTTAAAATGATTCCTTTTTTTTTTTCTGTCCTGGGAATCAAACTCAGGGCGTCGCACTGCAAGACAGGCTGTTAAGCTATATCCCCAGCCTGAGAATGATTCTTCACTCTTCAAAAGGAACAGTGACTGCATTAGCAACTGAGCAATAAGGTAATCCTAAAATTTATAGTTTACAAAAAAAGATGAATAAAAAATATTCTTTTAACTTTTTTACATTTTACAGATCAAAGAATACTAAACATTCACTGAAGGGAATTACTAGAGGAAAAAAAATTTTTTTAAACTGGAAGGCTTATGAGCTAGTTGTTCCAATGCTGGCAAAAATAAACACACTTAAACACTGCTTTCAACTGTTATATATTGGTTACTTCACTAATGAACATACACTACAAAACATAATACAAAATCAAGGGTAAAGGGAAAAGACATGGGCTCCCTGAAGCCTCTTTTTATTCCATAGATTTGATGATTTCAACAGCCCATGCAGGATGAGGAATCTGCCAAGTCATAATATAATAAACAAAGAATCCTGACAGCTTTACCTTATTTGACATTTTAGGATGGGAGGAGGGTTAAGCAAATAAAAGCACATTAGTATAAAAATCTCTATCATTCTTTGTTACAAAAAGAAACTCTTTCTATGCCTATTTATTAAATTCTAGGTTTCATTTTTCACTTTCAACTCAATTTTTTAGTAAGTTATGTCCTATCATAGCTTAGGATATGGACATAGTATCTTCTTTTGATTCTAAATTTAGATTTTCCTCCTCACCCTTGCCATGACCAGATCACTACACCTGTGAATCTGCTAGAATAAAGCAAAATCCAAATTCCCCTGTGACCGCAATTTTCCCTATTACATCTTTAAGCAGTAAATACTCTTTGTGAGTTGGCTCACTGATTCTGGACTTTGGAAGTTTCTAAGAGCAAAATATATCTTTAGAGATGAGTTTGTCAAACTTTGTTGAACATTTACTTCATTTATTTCACAAAAGTGAGAATCCCCCTTAAATTTGTATGAAATGCACAGGGATCTTACTCTTATGAGCCAAACATCCTAAAGCACAGTACATAGTTGGAGGAAGGTTCATCAATGTCATAATCTTTCAAAACCACTTACGTATTTTGAAAGACAGTTCAGGTAAAACAATATAGTAGAATATGTAAATTAACTTAACTGGGCCACAGCACACTTTAAATGCAAATCAAAGATGAAAATTCCATAATCTACCCCTCCTTCTTTGAAGAACTGAACTTTTACTCTCCTTTCCTCAGGAAAAGGCCTTCTTTATGTGTGACAAGGGTCATCTAATATACAAAAACAGTAAAGGTGGCATTGTCAGCCTGTACAATAAGTATCATTAAAAGTTAGCTTGTTTTAAAATTTTTACCATTTAAAAATTTCTTAAAACTGAATTTCAGAGTACAGAAAAGATTCAAAACAGCAGTTTTTATATATCCTCCCAAACTTCTCTTAATGTTAACACTCAATACAACCACAGTACAATTATTAACACTTGCAAAATACTATTAACTACAACTTTATTTATAATTCACTAGTTTTGCACTAATGTCCATTTTCTTTTTTAGAATCCAAACCAGATGCCGTATTACACCAAGCTGTCTTCATCTTTAATCAATGAGAATTACATACTCTTTCCTTGTTTTACATGACTTTGACATTTTTGATGAGTAATACATAATTATTTGGTATAGAATTACTCAAATAATCAATTTGATACTTTCTTATTAGTGTGAGGTTAGCCATTTTTATCAAGAATACTATAGAAGTGCTATGACTTTTTCCATGTGCCATAATATGCAGTATTAGATGTATCACATTACTGGTGATGTTAACCATGGTCACTGATTTAACCTGGTTGTACCAGATTTCTCTACCACAAATTTACTATTTTTTTCTATAATTACTTTCACAGAAGAGTAACTTTTAGACCATGGAACTATCCTGTTTCTCACCAAACTTTTGCCACTTATTTGAGTGGCAAATGATTAGTGTGATATTCTTAAGCTGATTTTTATTTCCCTTACTCCTCCTGTATTTTGTAAGCTCAGAATACTTCTGTAAAAAGAGCTATCTCTTATTTCTTATTTATTTATTCATTCGCTTACACATTATCAGTATGAAAACACGAATATTTATTCTATGGGCTATACTGTAATTCGACAGTTAGTTTGATGTTCCAGTTGTTGCAACTTTGTTTCCATCCCCCCCACCCCCATTCTTTTTTGAACACTTACTTTCTGGCAATATAAAATACTCCCAGTTCATCTTGTATTTTTCCAGCTCAAGCCATGGCAAAAGCACTTCTCTTCAAGAAGATGTGGTTCAATATACTAGACAATCCTTTTTATAAAGGACACCTATCAATATAAGTAGATGTCCTGTACAACAGTGAATACCTTGGGTAACTTCTGACCACATGTACTCATTATTTTAGAGAGAACTTATCTCAGTGGGCTGCAATAACAAAGTATCTTACATTGGGTAACTAGTAACAGAAATTTATTTCTCTTGGTTCTGTAGACTGGGAATCTATAAAACTTTTAATGATATAAAATGAGTATACTGTGGATATAGTATAAAACTGGCCAAAAGGAAATATTAAATGGTAGCAGTGGTTCATAATTATATATAAACTAAAAATGATGAGATGATAATTTACAAAACTAATTGAGCACATTTCACAATCACAATGTTTGCGTATTTAATCACGTTTTCTGCTAGAATCCTAGACACCTCTTCATTTTGGTAAATAAGCAGAAAGAAGTAAACTACTTTTCAAGTTCCAAAACAGCTTAGGGATAGGTAATTCCTTAAAACAGAATTATAACGATACCATATTACAAAATGATGTGGGAGAAATTTATGTGTTAGAGCACATGTAACAGAGTACTATTTCTATAAAAATTGCATTTAAAGTGATCTTGAAAAGTAAGAAACTTAAAAAATATCACTCTTAAAACTATGATAAGACAAAATTTCAACCCATTAAAAAAAGCCGAAATGCCAAGCTGTTTCATCGCTGGCATGTAATTCAGGTGTTTTTTCTTTTTTCACTAGGATGCATCATCCATTAAACCACAGTACTGTAAATAAAGAAAAATACCAAGAAAAAAATAGTTGACCCAGCGACATCCCAAACCTCATCTTTTATAAAGTCATTCAGGATACACTAAATATTTCAGTCTTAGGCTAATTTCCTTAACAGTCAACTTAGTCATATAGTTAACAGACCAAAGGGCAATACAATTTTAAGAATTGTGAACTATACTTAAAGATGGATTAATTATAAGGGCAATCAAAAATTTCTTTGTGCTTTCAGTAGGTTTTTAAACAAGTGAGGTAAGAGATTTGCCAACAGTAGTTTTATTCTAGACTTATGTAGTGACTTTCTATTTTTAGATAAATGATAACCACTAATTTTAAAGTACATAAATTAGTAAATGTTGTGGTTTAGGCACCATTTAAAGTACCATAAAGAGCATAAAAACTTAAAGAGACAAAATATAAAAAGAAAAAATCAGAGAAAGTCAAGATCTCTAAGACATACAGAGTTTCTAAGAAATTATACAAAATCAAACCTTTATTTTCACAGTATTTTCACACACACACACACACACACAATTTGTGGCAGGAAAACAATGACAGATAATCATCAGTTTTCATTAAAAATCAAAAGAAATATACGTTAGAAACACTTCACAGGGAAAATTTTCTTTTTAAACAGAATACATGGCAACTATGAAGGTAAATGCTGACCAGGACACTATTTTTGTATCAGATTTTAAATAGATTCCTCCTTTATTGGCTTACTCCTGAACTGTATTTCTATATATATATATATATATATATATATATATATATATGGTACACTAAAATTTCTTAGACTTGAGCCCTGTTATTCTAAAAACTAGATCCATGCATGTAGTGTGTATACACATGCATTTTTTATTTTTTTGTTTTTTGGGGATACTGGGAATTGAACTCAGGACCTTGTGTTTGCCAGCAAGCACTTATGCCACTTATATCCCCAGTCCATATGCATTTTTTAAAATCTTACTTCCCCACGTATGCTTAAAATGCATTAATTTAATTGTATGTAAATCGAGAGGTAAGTACAGTTGGTCTTTTATATTCATCTGTGGGTTTCACACCCACAGATTCAACCAACTGAAGATCAAATATATTTGGGGGCAAAAAAACTGTACTGAGTAGACTGTCTAGACTTTTTTGGGCTATTATTCTATAAATAATAAAGCCTAATAACTATTTACATAGCATTTATGTTGCAATATATGTTCAAAATAATCTAGAAGTGATTTAAAATATACAGAAGGTTCCTTTTGTAAATGCAAAGGGGACCTAAAGATGGAAGGGGAAGAAGGAAAAATAATACACAGGAGGATGTGTATAGGTTCCATGCAAATATTATGCCATTATATATAAGGTATCTGAGCAACCATGGATATTTGAATCTACAGGGATCTTAGAACCAATCTCCCACAGATATGAAGGGATGGCTGTATATCACATACTGAAGAGTATCTTTTACAGATTTTGTTTTATGGCTTTGACTAAAATTTTATTCAAAACAAATTCATAAACAAGAAACTGAAAATAGCATCTAAAATAGATAAAAGTAAAAAATCACTGTGTAGAGCTAAAATTATCCCTTACAATATCTTAAGTAGCATTTAAACATGGTTCACTTCATTTAAAGTCTACAAATCTCATACATTATTGTGTGCTATGAAACACATTTTTTAAGACTTGGGAATTACACTCCTTATGCAGAGATGGTTACAGTATATAAGGCACACAGAAATCAAAAGCTATTAGAAGAACAATAAATTTTCATTCATCTCCTTTATCATGGTTTCTATAGAGCATGTTGTGACCTAGTAGAGTGTGGACAGGTGCCCACATGATACAGATTTTTATTTATTGTTATGTTCTCTTTTTGGCAGGGTACATTAAACTCATGCTGTGTACTATATACGTAATGTTTTAAGAAATCTAAGAAGAAAGCCTTCACTTTTACCTGGTGGTACTAAAAAGAAAAATAGAAACAGGATGAGAGAAGATACAACATTTTTTCCTTGAAAGTCAATTAGAATTCATAAAGGAAGAAATTAAGAGAGAAAAATCATGTGTAAATTACATATACACACAGTAGGTTTTCAGTGTGCCTTTGCAGTTGATACTAAGCAGCAAAATAAAGTAAAAGTTTTTCAGCTGGGAATAATGGGTTTTTCTTAAAATAAAACTAGTGATGATGGGTCAAAGTAAAGCCAAGAAAATATAAACAGCCATATTTTCAATTAAAATTTTATTTTTAAAAGGAATTTTATGGACCTGGTAGATTCTTTCATCAACAGGCACTTAGTACTAGTCAGTCAAACTGAGATATGGGCTATTTATATGAGGAACCTAGAATCTAGAATAGGTTTTTCAAATCTTCAGATTTTCTAGAAAATGGGAGAGGAAAAATCCATTCGACATTTATTAATCAAAAATTTATGTGCTAAGTACTAGAAGAAACTTGACAGTAGTCCCAGAGGAAAAGAATCTAACAGCTCAGGAAAGCAGAA
Organism: Dasyprocta punctata; assembly: GCA_004363535.1. Taxonomy (NCBI): domain Eukaryota; kingdom Metazoa; phylum Chordata; class Mammalia; order Rodentia; family Dasyproctidae; genus Dasyprocta; species Dasyprocta punctata. The sequence continues at coordinate 74,433 of RJWM01001481.1, read as the reverse complement.
ATGTAGGACTAGAAGTCAAAAGAAATAATTAAATTTCCAATAGTATTTATACATGTAGCGACCTTTGAAATTCTGAGTTATAGTTGAAGAAGAAAACCATGAAGTAGACAGAAATAAAAACCTGAAAAATCAGGACTAACAACACACATTTTCTGTAAATAGCAAAGGTTTAAAGTTTCGGATTATCCAGGGAGTGTCCATAAAATTAAAAGGACGCTGAGAACTGAGCCTTAAAAGAAAACAGCATTTATGGGCTGAAAGGAAGAATAAGAAATCTCACTTTAGCCCGACTTATACTTTGGTCTTTGTATCAATGAAAAGAGAAAAGGAAACAATGTTTAGAGGAATAAAAGATAACTGAAAATGGTTAAAGCTATTTGGTGAAAGCCAAAGAAAAAATTTCACAAGAAAGTGAGGAGTGATCCACAAAGTCAAGAAGCTCATGGGCTGAGATGGGTGTCCTTGGTTTTTTAAATTAAAGGATACAGTGGACACTTGGTATAGGTTGTGGGGGAAGGAACTGGCTCATGCATCCAAAGTCTCCTATTTATATCACTCTAATCTCCTTTCTTGGGGATTTAGCTTCTGAATAGACAGCACCATTAAAACACACAATCACTTCATCTAACAACTCTACTGACTCTTAAGCTTTTACATACTTGACTTATTTGGGCATGTGCATATTCTAGAGTTATTTTTCTCTTTTTACTACCTGTACCTAGACATGGAAGAGGCCAGATTCATCCTCTCACTACTCTAGCAGTGCTAAGAATGCGTAGTAAAGGTCTTAGATTCAGCCGAGTGAATGATTCCTCTCAGGACTTAAAAAAAACAAATATGTTAAAAAAAAATAAATCTCAGGTTATACGAATTATTTCTCATAACACGCCCTTGGATGAGGTTTCTCCTTAGTCCCATTCTCCTTCTTACATGCCAAGCTTGGACCTGTAGCCTTCTGACAATTTTGAAAACCTTCAGTACTCAATAGCCTTTCGATAACTCTTTTTCCTTAACTACTATGCAAAGTTAGTAACTTTGAATAAAGAACTATGATTCAGGACCTATTCATTGTTCTTTACCTTTTCTACTAGAAAAATTCTGCTCAACTGTTTTTTGCAAAGCCTATTCTTGGAACAAAACATTTTTTTTCTAGCTCTCACTTCAAGTAAGATTGTTTGGATTATTTTTTTTTTTTTGTAGTTCTACAAAAATTTCTCAAACACAGAGAACAATCATAGTGTATTACAGTGTTTTCTAGACAGTGACTCAGTGGAAGAGTTTTAAGAAGTCTAAAAATTTGAGAAATTTAAGAACTACAAACTACATAATTTGAAGATGAAGTGGAGCAATTTCTGTTCATAGTGAGCCTGCAGCGGTACTTCTTAGCAAAATTCAAAAACTACTGACAAGAAATGTTTTATCACCAAACACATTTTCAATATTTATGAAAAAGACACAATTTTTATGCTGTATGAGAAAATGACACCTCCAATGTTTTTTAGACAAAAAAGAATGTTGGATGACATCATGATGTCCAAAGATAGTTCAACATTGCTGTTTAAACAGAAATGGCAAAGATGACACTAGACTAAAGTCTTTGTTGGTGTACCACTGTGAAAACTTCAGCACTCTCTAGATAATGTTCATGAGGTTTGTTTCATGATGTTCAAACCATAAAGACAAATGTAAAGAGGCAGTCATGATGTTTGAGGAATTAGCTATCCTTCATGATTCATCAAAGCGCCTATAAAGAAGAAAAATCTTCCATATAAGGCTGTCCTAATAACAATAAATGATCATGTAAACTTTCTACTTGTTTTTGAATATAATATTTAAAGTCTTTTTTGCCTATCAGTGAAATGTCAATGCAGCTATAGGTAACAGAGATATCACAGACTTCAAGCTTATTACTATTGAATATCTGATGGGGTGCTAATGCATTTGATACTACTTTGATGTAAGATTTATGAAAGAGTTCTGATAAGATATTGTAAATAAGCTGCGCTTGGACATAGGTATCACAATAAACTTTTGTTTTGTTTTTTTGAGAAAGGGTCTTGTTATGTAGTTTAGGCTGACCTTGAACTCATTATGTAGCCCAGGCTGGTGTCAAACTCATGGCAACCTTCCTGTCTCAGTCTCTTGAGTGCAAAGATTACAGGTGTGCACCGCCACACCCAGCTATCACAATAAACAATTAAATGGAGTATAAAAGAATCTAGCATTATTTTTTAAAAACTTCAGGAGTTAAAGAAAATGTTGACCATAAAGCAAAAGCCTTACATCTTGGTAAAGGAGCCTGGATTTAATGAAGTGAATATTGAAAATATGAAAGAGCCATAAACAACACTTAGTGAAAAGTGTATGACTAAGAAAATTTTCAATTTGATGTTCAAAGTTAGCCAAGTAAAGATCAAGAAGTCACAAATATTTCAAAAAATCTTTAAAAGAAATTTTAGATTTTGCATATGAAATGGTTGTTACAAATGATTTTTTACTGTGACACAAAAAGACTGGTCATATTAAAAAATAAAATTTGCAAGCAGAGTCTTAGGTGATAGTAAATGAAAAACTGCAGGTGAAGGAAACTTGAACAGTGTATCCATTTTGAAGTGGCTGGTTTTTTTGTTGTTGTTTTCATCTCATTTCTTTTATGGCTTCAGCTGATGGTTCAGAGTTCATTTCATAGCTTGAGCCTGAGGGAATCTTAGGTATTTACTACGCTTCACTACTTCACTTGTTTTCTATCACTTTATTCATCAACAAACATCAGTAGGAACTATGTAAAGTCTCTCCCTCCTAACCACTAAATTTCACTTAAGCAAATCTCCAAACCCTTAACACTGCCTTATTTTGGTGAGTACTACTGGCAATCATTAATTTCATTATTTGTTTACATTTTAGTACATATTCTTTGATTAAACCATTTAACTACTCTCTTTGGTATTTGTAAAGGAATGGAGACGAATAATCTTTAACATGTTCCCACTAGCTTGAACCACCAGTGGTACACGTATGGCTGTCCCATGGGACAACCAGTATCACTGGTGGTACAAATGGATCTCATCAGTTTTATCAGGCAAAATTTTTAGTAATAAAACTAATAAAAAGTCTTCAATGAACTGAATTCAGTTGCTTAAATCTGAATAATTACTGTCTAAATACAAATATTAATATTATTCATAACAATTGAAATTATTTCAATAAGCGACAAATTCATTTCATTAAAGTTATTTATATTTGTGAATTTCTTTAAAACATTTTATACATTAAGAAGGCTGATTTGTGCAGTGTGTGCAAAATGTCAAAACACATTTGGCTTTTTTTGCAGCCACACAGACATCCAGTTTTTCAGGTAATTTTCAGTAACATTCTCTACATCACTTGTGTATGTTTTCTTGCTGATGCTAAGTAAGTGTCTATAAAGTGAATGTTCTTTTGAGTAATTTGCACCTGTGGCATTTCTTCAAGGGTTCTTTATCATTAATTCTCTAAATTTTAACATGGAAATATTATTACAAGTACCCCTTGCCGGTGTGTATAACATACATTTACAACTGTTATATCACAATATAGCTGTATTACAATTTTTTATACCATTTTGCTGTTTTCCTGAAGGAACTATAACATGATGACATCTGGTCTGCTCAATCATGCCTTTCTTTCCACTACTGTAATCAAAGACGAGATCAGATTTTATGTTTTCAGGTTTTCCGATCAGTGCACGTGTATGATTTTTACAAGCTGTTAACACAAGTCAGTTCATTTAACAAATTTTACACCAGAACAATATGATTTGGCTTTGTCTTTGCTTATACTAGTAAAAATTTTTCAATCTGGCTGTACTATGCTGCAAAAAAAAAAAAAAAAAAAAAAAAAAACAAAAAAAAACCCTTTTTGTGGAAGTTCTTGTGCTAGGGGTATACTAGAATATGTGTATATAATGTGTGGGGTTTGATAAGCTGTTCATTAATTTCAAAACAACACAGTAAGAATGCCTGTGCATCAAAGGGTTCACACTTTTTCCATTATAGACATCTAAACCATAGGTTTAACCATTAGTAAACATAATTTATGTAGTTTTATGCTGTATTTATGCCATTCTCCTTTGATGTACTGGTGAAAACACAGATATTCTTCCCACAAAATAATATTTTCATCTATCACTGCATTTTTTCAGGCTTCTCTGCATTCTTGAATGCACTAACAACTTCTTCCATGATTTTTCTAAATTTATTCAAGGATTCTTCAGTTCTGAATGTAAACACTTCAAAATAGACAAAAAATGATCACACTACATGACATTCTTTATACATCTGTCAGCATACTTATTTTCAGATCAATAAAATCTAGTATCTGCAAATGGTACCAGCACCACAACAGATTCCTAGCAGTGCTGTTTTTTTTTTCGTTTTGCAATAGTCACACTATATGACTATATGGCTTATCTATTTGTTTCTTCAAGTATAATTCTGAGGACACTATCAGATATGAATAATTTATATTTTTTAATTTTTTTTTTTTTGCGGCACTGGGGATCGAACTCACAGTCTCTCACCTGCCAGACAGGTGCTTAAACCACTGAGCCAAACTCCCAGCCCTAGTTTTTTGAGGCAGGGTCACACTATGTAGCTCAGGCCGGTCTTGCGCTCGTGTTGTAGCCCAAGCCGGCCTCGAACTCACAAGGCTTCTCCTACCTCAGCCTCCCGAGTGCTGGGATTAAAGGTGTGTGCCACCATGCCCGGCTGTAGATATGAATAATTTATTCGATGCAAAAAGATCACTGCAATTAATGTTCCTTATTAGAAGTTTTACATTTTGCAGTTCTATATGCTCTTGTTCTGTCATGTCTCCTTATATCATTGGCTGCCATTCTGCCTCTTGTTGGTCTACATTCATACCCAAATCCACACTATGTTCCCGAATGTACTAGCCACAAGATCACATTCATCTAACTCTAATGCATTTTCACCTGAACAGTAATAGATAGGTTGTGACCTTTTCTTCTGATCAGATATTATTACAGATTCATCCAATGAATCATCCATTTTCTGAATTTGACATGCTAATGGGAAAAATTTTACAAAATTCAAATAGTCATAAAATTGAAAAGCAAGCAAATTATAATACAAAAATTATATATTACTTACAAAAGAAAATGCCAAACAGAAATGAGAAAAACCACCAAGGAACAAAAAGACTAATAACACAAAATTCACTACTGAGCTTAATAATAATCTAGCTATCAAATAACAATGACTATTTTTGTTTTAGCATCTTATATTAACAAAGGGGCATACACAGGTTAGCTATATAATATCAGATGGTTGAATTCAAATCAGAGGCACCGGGCAGCAAGACATGAGAATTACAGCTCTGCTGTGAATGTGTTATCCCTTTCCTGCTTTAAAATGCTATTATTTTAGAGTAATTATTAAAGGAAAACAACTATTCTATGTAACTGAAAAATGGAAATGGCAATCACCTCCCACATGCCCAATCAATAATCTAGAAAAACTGGTATTACTTTAATTGCTGCAATGTACTTCCCTTAAATTCTCTTTACTTTGCCATTTGAACATTTTTTAGTCTCTTTGCTCAAATTTCATCTCATTACCTTTTATAAAATTGCAAGCAACACTTCTCTTCTAACATTCTGTATGCTCCTCTCTCTGTGTTGTCCCCATGGCACTATTTCTATAAATATTCATGTGTATTAGTATATCTATGTGTGCATATGCTACAAATAAAATTTACCTGCTTATCTTCCTGGTCTTACTAGAATACAAATGTTTACAAGCATAGTGATCTTTTTATCTCTGTTCAGTGTATAGCGCCTAGTATGTAGTAGGAGCTTAGTAGCTCTTTTTTGAACTAATGACTAGAAATGGAACAGAAATTTATTTTGTAAAACCAAATGGACTTGCTTTGCTTAGGAGAAAACCATGCCTGGGGAAAGAGAGGACTAAATTAGTATCATTCTATAGATGATAAAGTGATATGATTAGTTAGTTTATGCATTACTCAAGACAGTTAAAATACTATATAAAAAGTTTCACTAAAAAACTATGTTATAGGATCAAGGTATGATATGTATATATATGAATTCCCCATGGTGAATGTATTTATTATGCATCACAAACATATGCTAATAAAAAATAAAAAAACCTGGAAGTTAATACTACCAGTATTGATTCTTTTGTTAACTTCTACATAAAAAATGTTCCGTCCTGTTTAGCACTATGTATAGAAGACTACATATAATATAGTTGATTAGATGTTATTTCACTGTCTGCCATGTTAGAGACAGAAAAAGAAAACTACCCAAGGACATGTAGTCCTTCAAAACATAAGAGCCCAAAATAGAATTACATCTTTTTTAACAATCAAGCCAACATTTCTCCCTTTCATGTACTAAGTTATATTTTTTCCAATGAAGTAGAATATGAAAAGAAATTATTTGGAATAAAGAAGCATATGATGCTAAGATGAAAGAGTAAATTTCTTCCCCAGATTTTAAAAAATATTTACTTCAAAATATATTAGAATGCTGGGAGTGGTGGTACCTGTAATTCCAGCACTGGGGAGGCTGAGGCAGGAAGTTCACTGTGAGTTTGAGACCAGTGTGGGTTACACAGTGAGCTCAAGACCAACCTGAACTACACAGTGAGACCCTTGTCTCATCAAACAAACAAACAAATTAGGGCTATGTAAAATCACTGAGAGAGTGACGAGTAAACATTACTGAAAGAAATTTAGAAATCACTCATACTGTAGTATTTTGCTCTGATCCCCAGAACTCTTGGAATATTAGTATGTCTGCAAGGATTTTGTATGGATGTTTTTGTGAAGGTCTGTGTTAACTGACTGTGTCAACCTGATAAAGAATCACCCAACTAAATTAGGTCAGCAAAGTTCTGGGTGTGCTGGAAGGATTAATAAAAAAGGAAACAAAGAAGGAAGGCTGCTTTTGGTTCTTTAAAGGAGTTCCAGCCTTCACCTTCACTTTGGATGTCATCTTCTGGCTTCTACTGCAGACTCTTTGGCCTCCTGGTAACAGACTCATGAGGGACACCACAGTGAGCTCCAGGCCTTCAACTGGACCCTTCGGATTTCTAGTGCACAAACAACCTTTTGGCACTTTTCCACACCTGACTCTGGGCAGCCACTGTAAGCCAATCTTGTAAATTCTTATATAGTTGTGTATCTTGCATTAAACATTTTTCTAGTAAGCACTGATTGATACAGATTTTGGTAACAAGAGAGGGGCACTACTCTACTTTTGAAAAACAGTTTTTGACCAGTTACTGGGTCTTAATAGAAACTGAGTGGTTACTGTGCAACCTGCATTGTCCATCATAAGCTAAATATTACCTGATCCACTGAGTCATAAAACTGGCAAGGAACAGCAACAGTTCATCATTGAACAGAAATGGTGCATATGTGACCACTCCAGAGCAGGGTCAGAGTGCACAACGATGGTACATGAAGAAGTTGCCCACATGCCCGTGGCACCTACTCCTGCTATTATTGCCTTCTGTCTTCCAGCATCTACCTATGGCCTCAAGGAGTGTACTATATGATCAGTTGTCAGAGGAAGAGAAGGCTAGGGCCTAGTTTTTAGATGGTTCTGCATGTTATGCAGGCACCACCCACTAGTGGATAGCTGTAGCATTACAGCAGCTTTCCAAGATGTCCCTGACGGACAGTAGTGAAGGGAAATCTTCACAGTGGGCAGGATTTCAGGCAGTATACCTGGTAATACATTTTGCCTGGAAGGAAAAGTAGGAAGATGTACGAATATATGCTGACTTTCATGGGATGTAGCCAATAGTATGGCTGGACAGTCAAGAACTAGGAAGGAACATACTAGAAAATTGGTGTCAAAGATACTTGGGGAAGAGGAATACAGATCTCTCACATGGGAAAGGGATGTAAAAATATTTGTATCCCATATAAATCCTCAACAAAAAGTGACCTCAGCAGCAGAAGAGAACTTTAGCAATCAAATGGATAGGATGACTCATTTTGTAGGTAGCAGTCAACCTCTCTTGTCAACCACCTCTATCACTGCCCAGTGGATGGTTCTCATGAACAGAGTGACCATGGTGGCAGGGATGGAGATTATGCATGGGCTCAGTAATATGGAGTCCCACTCACCAAGGCTGCTCTGGCTATAGCCAGTGCTGAATGCCTAATACGCCAGCAGCAAAGGCCAACACTGAGTCCCTAATATGATACCATTTCCTGAGGTGATGAGCCTGTGACCTGGTGGAAGACTGATTTTATTGGACCACTTTCACCACAGAAAGGACAGTGATTTGTCCTTACTGGCATAGACATTCTTCTGGATATGGATTTGCCTTCACTGCATGTAATACTTTTGCCAAAACTACCACCTGTGGACGTAACAGAATGCTTTATCCACCATCATGGAATTCCACACAGCATTGCCTCTGACAAAGAAAACACATTTTACAACCAAAGAAGCAAGACGATGAGCTCATGCTCATAGAATTCACTGGTTGTACCATGTTCCTCACTGTTCAGAAGCAACTGGAATGACCGAAAGGTAGAATGATCTCTTGGACACACAGTTACAGTGTCAGATAGGTGACAATAGCTTGCAGGGCTGGGCTCTCCAAAAGGCTGCATCTTTGAATCAGGGCCCACTATATGGTACTGTGTCTCCTATAGCCAGAATTCATGGGTCAGGAATCAAAGGGCAGAAACAGGAATGGTACCACCCAACATTACCTGTAGTAATCCACTAGCAAAAGTTTTGCTTCCTGTTCCTGTGACTTTATGCTCTGTTAGGTTACAAGTCTTAGTTCCACAGATAGGAAGGTTTGTACTAGGAAGCACAAAAATGGAATCAATGAACTAGAAGCTAAGACTTTCCCTGTCATTTTGATCGTCTCATACCTCTGAGTAAATGAGCTAAAAAGGGAGTTACAGAGCTGACAGGGGTGAATGACCTAGACTATCAAGGGGAAATTGGATTATTACTCTACAAAGCAAGAAAAGAGGAATACACTTGGAATACAGCAGAGCCCTTAGGGTGCCTCCTGATATTGCCACATTGTGTTATTAAGGTTAATGTGGAATTACAATAACCCAATCCAGGAATGATGATAAATAGTCCAGAACTTTCAGGAATGGAGGTATGGATCAACCCACCAGGGAAAGAACCAAGACCTGCTTAGGTGCTTTCTAAAGACCAAGAGAATACAGAATAGGTAGAAGAAGAAGGTAGTTTTAAATACCAGCTGTGATTCCATAATCAGTCACAGAAATGACTGTTCTCTCCTAATATGCTTCCCATGTAATATAAGGTTGACAGACTTAATATTGGTTCTTAAATACTGTTAAATCTGTGTTCAGGTTATGAAATGATAGGAATAAGCATCACCCAAAGAAAACTTGCCTTCTATTCTGGGAGGAAGGTTATACATTCCATTTGTATGCCAGACAGTTGTAACATGTCAGGTGTAATTACAAACTTGTCTTTACACATGGAGACTGCAGTTTAAGAAAGTGTGTCTGGTTGTCAAGTTGAGAAGCGGTGGATTTTTTTTTTTTTTTTTTTGGGTCGGTACTGGGGATCGAACTTGCAACCTTGTGCCTGCCAAGCAGGCGCTGAAGCCACTGAACCAAACTCCCAGAACCTATTTTTTTCAAGGAAGTGTCACACAATGTAGTTCAGGCCGGCCTTGCTCACACTGTAGCCCAAGCTGGCCTTGAACTCACAACGATCCACCTACATCAGACTCCCCAGTGCTGGGATTAAAAGTGTGCGCCACCACGCTCGGCTGAGAAGGGGTGGATTTTGATAGTTAACTGTGTCAACTTGAGTAACAACTGCCCCACTAAAGTGGATCAGCACAGTTTGGGTGTGGCTGAAGGGGTTAATTCAAGACAGAAGACCCACCCTTGATGTCAGTACCAGCAACTAAACGGCTCACCACTTGAATGGAATGAAAAGGAAATGAAGAAAAAAGGTGTTTCTGTTTCTTTGGAGGAGTTCCAGTCTTCACCTTCACCTTTAGTCTCTTGGCTTTCAGTATAAACCCTTCAGCCTTCCATGGCAGATCCTTCAGCCTCATGGCTCTAGACCTTCAACTGAAGACTTTGGATTTCCAGTGCACGGGTAGCCCTTTTGCACTTTTAAACACATGACTCTGTGGCAGGCCATTGTCAACCAATCTTGTAAATTTCTATATATTGTATATCTTGCATTAAATCTGTTACTCTAGTGTACTGTAGTGTCTTATAGTAGCTACAAGTAACACTGAAAAAACAAACGTGTGGACAGGCAATCATGATTTTAAAACACTGCTTTTAATTTTTAATTCATTTTCCAACAGGTTTAAATGCACTGTTAACATACTGAGAATTAATTATACCAACTACTAGTCTACGTAGTAAGGATATATCAAAATAGACAAAAATCTCTTCCTAATTACTTCTTCTATTCTAAGGTAGATGAACAGATTTTAAAAGGGAGAACAGGGGCAATTAAAAAAATGTAAAGTAGAAAAAAACAAAAAGAGAATGAGTGAATGAGTTACCACAAACAGAATGGTTAGGGCACAGCATGATTAGGATAGAAGTAATATCTGATGACATGAAAGAAATGAATAATGCTTGCCGGTGGAAAAAGGATTTCAGGTAGAGGTAAGAGCAAGGTACAAGACCCTGAGATGGGAATAAAAACCACACATTTGCAGGAAAGCAAAATGCCAGTATACCATCAAAAGAAGGAACAGTAAATATGTGGTCAAAGAAGAGGGAGAACTAGCTTGCACACAGTGCTTAGAAGATTTTATTCCAAGAGACATGCAAAGCAAGGGAAAGGTTTTTGGGAAAAATCATCTGTCAAGGAGAGGAAAAAGTGGAAATTGAAAGACTGCATAGGACCCTCTCTAGTAGTATAAGCCAGACATGATGGGCCTTGGATTAGTGTGTTAGCAATGGAAATGAGGACAGATGTCAGATTTAAGAATGCCTTGAAGGTCGAGGCTGGATATGTTGGGTGTGGGGTGTAAAAGACACTGAGAAACCAAGAAAGTCACCTAGCTTTTGAGCCTGACCAACTGGGTCACAAGTGATACTTTTTATTAAGATAGGAATGAGGTAGGGGAAGGAATTAAAATCAAATATTCTGTTTTAGACAGGTAATTCCAACATACCTATTAGATATTTTAACAAAATATATAAAATAGGTAGTTTTAGAAATAAGATAAAGTGAAGGAAAGGTCAGGATTACATTTAATATTTAAGTATTAGCATACACATGATAATCACAGTCGCTGGACTGAATCAGACCATCAAGTGAATGAAGGTATATCATGAAAAGAAGACAGTTGAGAACTAACTCCTCTAAGTCTTTAACATTTAAAGATCAGGAAGCAGAAAACCAGCAAAAAGCAATGTGGAGAAGCACTTATAAGAAAGAGGGAAAAAAAAATCAGAATGACATAATTTCCCAAAACAAAGGAAAGCCATTAACTCTTTCAAATGATGCTGTATGACTGAATAAGACAGACATTTTGAAAACAGTAAGAGGAAAACACCAATGAAATTGAAAACAAATTTTAGAGGTATGGAAGGGAAGAAAGTCTAGGAAGGGTTGAAAAGAGAAGTGCAGACGGTAAAAGTATATGCAATGAAAAGTATTTATTAAAAACCTATTGTATGTACCTAGGTCCTTGAAACATAATAGATAAATGAAATAAAAATTTCAATTCTTCACAGTGATTATAATCTAGAGGGAGATAGACATTAAGTAAATTAAATAATAGAAAGTAACTGTGCTTTTAAAAAAAGAGAGGTCTTTTAGTTTTTGGAGGCTTAAAAAAGATAAATAAAATAACTACCTATAAGATGGGAAATTGGCAAGGTAAGTCTTACAAAGTCATCATGATTGGATATTTCACTCTGGTCAATTTCAGCTCTTACAGGGCAAGTATATAATAAATGGGAATTGGATTAAAACACAGGTAGGGTTCTGAGAGGCAAAAATGGAAAAAGGAGAAAGAAAAAAACATAACTTTTCATTACATGCAAAGTATTCACAGTGATCAAGCATAGTACCTGAGCTGAATAAAGAAAAAAGTCATAAGACAAAGAATGAAAAGTAGTGTAGTCACAAGGTTAAAGGTTCCAATGAAGCAAAAAACAAAAAAACACAGAGGAATGAAAGTATTGGACTATGATGGTAGTCAGAAAAATCAAGGGTAAAATAAGATTTGGGAGGGAGTAAAGGTCTAAGGATGATCATGGAAAAAGTTGGACAGTGTAGAACAGAGGAAAAAATTTGATATAAAAAGAAAAGTAATTGAGAGATTCAGTATTAAATGTAACAGCTATGTAGAATTTAAATCACCATGAACTCTGATGAGAATATATTTGGGAGGAAGAAAGTGAAAAGTTTGGTTAGAGGTCTTCAACATATCAATACTGAAGGAGCTCAGGGATTTGACTAAGGAGGGAAAATAAATGACTGGGAAGCCACTATAAAGATCTTGGAGGATACCTGCCAGTTTTATCACTGTCACATAAAATAAGGAACTGAAAACAATCAGCAAGTGAGATGGATATAGAAATATCTTTCACAACGTATAGGTTTTACTAACAGCATAAACTAAAGGAAGAGACATGGATTTTGCTAACGAAAGATCGTAAGTTCCTGAAGACACAACAGAGACAGTGAGGGTGTTTGCGGAGAGACAGGAGACTGGGTAGAATCAGGGGAATAAAAAAGTCTATGGCAAGTAAGAAACTGAATGATAAGACTTGAAGTTTTTCTTTAATCCTTTCTAATCTCTTCTGGATGGTGCCACAAATGAAAGGGTGATTTTATCAGAAAGCTAAAAGTCTTAAATTCAATTCTAATATTGAGTGTTTTTAGAATTTGATTAACATCCTATAGATACATGGTAAAACAAGTTGAAAAATTTTTCATCAATACCCGAGAACACAACTCATAATGGTATGTGAATCATTTTAATTGCACAAACACACAGTTCTAAACAAGTTTTAGAACAAGAGTTCTAAAAGGGACATCTACAAAAGAGAAATTCAAAGTATGATCACAATGATACTATAAATGAATGAACATGGAAGGGGACATTATGGTCTGAATGAATCCCATCAAATTTATACAGCTATTTAATGATACCTACATTTAGAGAAAAAGCAATCTAAAAGATTAATGCTGCCTGCTTCCAATAAATATTTCATCATCAGTCATAAAACAGTTGCTAGTGAACTGAATTAATATTTATTTAATTCTATAGCATAATGATTAAACATTAAGAATTTGAACAGAAAAAAAGCCTGTGTTCAGAAAAAGGATGGAAAATTTTACATATAAAACCCACCCATCAATTTAAGAGGAAAGGATTGATTAATAGGAGCTTTAAAATAACTCCATCAAATTCATAAATATCTTTGAGGAAAAAAAATAAAACATAACACTTCATCAGAACAATAGGCTACCTAATTGCTAAGGGTATACAGAAGCAAAATGTAAAGTAGTAAAGACATTTTGACAAAGAATGGTTTCACTTTATTATATATTTAGTAAACATATCTGTCCAATTCTGTCAAGGCCAGTAGCTTTAACTTAAAAATAAAAGTGAGACATCTTCCTGAATTACAAGCCAGTTACATACTTCAGGTGAAAGACAAGGTAAAGCTAAAAGCCAAAATAAACTAGTTTGCATTTCATGAAGATAACTCTGTATACGGCATTTTATATTCATAGGCCTATGCTCATCCATATTTAAAACATACCAATTGATATTCATACTATATACAGTAATCCTTAAGTACAATGTAAGAGAAGTATATGTTAAATAATTCACTTTTAAAAAAAGAAGCATGAAGGACTAATACTCTGAATATTTGGAGAAAGTGAAAAATAATTACAGTTTATCTTACTACTATTTCATTCAATATTTAAAGAAACTGAAAGATAACTAGATATAGTTTATCTTTGTAATAACTAATTCATTCAAAAAATATTCAGTGAGGACACATATGTCCCAGATATTGAGGATTTTACAATAAGCAAAGTAAAATCTCTATTATCATAGAGATTTCATTCTATTTTAGTACTTTATAGTTATTTTAGGGTTAACCCCTAAAAGGATTCAATTTTGAAACATCTACTGAAGTACAGAATACACAAATCTAGTTAAAATTTCACAGAATATTTCTCCCCATTTTATATATTTAAACCTGAGAGTACTTTTTGACTAATTACAATGGACTGTCTGAGCCGTATTTAAACATCCTCCATTCCAAAGGTTAAGTCCAGGGCCATTTCTAAATTCTATTATTCAATACTACTATATGGGAACTAATCACTAAAAACAAAAACAAAACCAGTTCAAATAAATGAAAAAAAGAAAGCCATAAGAGACATACAAGTCATCTCACAATTTCTCTGTATTCTGCCTAGTTCAAATAATTCTTATCCTAGAGTGCAAGTAGTGGAGAATGGAAACTGCTTTCTACCTAGTATTTAAAAAAAAAAAATGTGGTGCTCCTTACATAGAATACCTTTCATCTTAATTTCTTGAAATGTTTGTAAGATAGAATTAAAAGTCATGCTACAATATTTAATTTCACTAAACTTCATTGCCCCTATCAGTTAACAGAACAGTAACAATGCCTACCTCTCAATATTGTTTGAGTTAAATGAGCTAAGGCATAAAAAAAAGTCTTAGTGCCTAATCACTAGTAGTGATATCAATGATCATCATTATTCCAGAGAGGAACATTTTCAGGAACAATAGCTTATATTTATCATCAGCACAATCTCAAAAATCGTAAGTCTGGAAACACAATAAACAAGCTACAATAGGAAATCAAAAGATTTCTTTATCCAAAACTCCTAAAAAAGACTGAATGGGAAGAAATTTCAGAAAGTAAAACCTTCATTAGCAAGATGCTTTATCAATACTTTAACTGCTACTCCAAAGATTCAGAATATTTTGCCTTTTAAAACATATTTCTTGCCTTTTATTTTAAAGCAGAGTGGAGTAGTTTGACTAGAATTCAAAAGATAAACAACAAAACAGGTAATGGAGTTAAGACCATTCTAGCCCTATCCTGATCAGATATCACAGTGGAAATCTCTAAAATGATTCCATTTAAAGAAAACAAACAGCAATATTAAAACAAAAAAGAAGAAGAGGAGGAAGAGGAGGAGGGGGAGGGGAAGGGGAAGGGGAAGAGGAAGAGGAAGAAGAGGAGGAGGAGGAGGAGGCGGCGGAGGAAAAGAAGGTA
Source organism: Dasyprocta punctata (assembly GCA_004363535.1). Classification (NCBI taxonomy): domain Eukaryota; kingdom Metazoa; phylum Chordata; class Mammalia; order Rodentia; family Dasyproctidae; genus Dasyprocta; species Dasyprocta punctata. The sequence continues at coordinate 59,133 of RJWM01001481.1, read as the reverse complement.
AAGGCCTGGGGATATGGGCCAATGTAACGCACCTGCCTAACACGCAAGAGTCCCTAGGTTTAATTCCCTACACCACACACAAGCACGCACACATGCACAAACGCGTGCATGTGGGCACAAAAATCCCATGTAACCTAATGGAAAGCTCTTTATGTTTAACTAAATCTGCAAAGTAAAGATGAACTACAAATAAAGGGATGAAAAAAGCCCTGAAATAAAGTAAAAACATCAACAGGAATCTTTAAAAACTCTTCAAAACTCAAAAGATCATCAAGAAAACTAAGAAATCTTCAAATGGAGAGGTCACTAAATATCCAACAACACTCACCAAACCACTGGTAGGAGATCTCTTGGACACCCAGATGCTTGAATCAGCTGAAATAGTACCAAGTTTTTACTGATTACTCTTAACAGGGAAACGGCGCACAGGCTAACTCCATACTATCAAATATTAAAGGAAATTATTGTTGATAATTCTAGCTACTACTTAAAAACAATTCAAAGGAAAAGGAGACTGAGGAATGAGTTCCAAAGTAAATGAAACTTACCATGTGCCTATGTGTAAATGTGTGCATTTCTTCCATCTTAGTCATGTAAGTGTGAAAAACACGGAGAAAGAAAAAACTTCTCTAACTTAATCTTCTAAAATCTTAAACCATGTAAGATATTTTTAATACTGGTTCAAATTGGAAGTTTTGAAGAAAAAAATTGTTTTCTAAACATAAACTTCTCAACACTGTACTTTGGTAACACATAGGAAAAAGTTTATAGTCTCTTGCACTGAAAAAAATACTTCCTAATTTTTTAGGCCTTTGCATTATACTAATGATTCTATTCAGAGGACTTGTATATTTCAACACATGAAAGAACTCATATTCCTTTTTTTTTTTTTTTTTTTTGCACTGGGGATCGAACTCACAACCTCGCGCCTGGCAGGCAGGCACTTAAGCCACCGAGCCTAACTCCTGGTCCTAGTTTTTTGAGGCAGGGTCGCACTAGGTAGCTCAGGCCAGCCTTGTGCTCATGTAGCCCAGGCCAGCCTGGAACTCACAATACTCCACCTACCTCAGCCTCCCGAGCGCTGGGATTAAAGGCGTGCGCCACCACGCCTGGCTCATATTCCTTAATGTTAAAGCAAACTAAAGAAAGGATTCTCAAAAGTGAAGAGTATTTTTAGCATTATTGATTAAAACATGGAAGTTATCAATTTAACAGAAAATATTTGATGGCATCTAATTTTAAAGACTAAAACATAGCTACCATCTACATGAGGATATAATGTTTTCTTAATCTCAAGAAGGGACAGTATTATGCCCCCCAAGAGAAACCATAAACTTAATTCTATGGGGTAGAAAAAAAAAAAAAAAAAAAAAAAAAAAAAAAAAAAAAAAAAAAAAAAAAAAAAAAAAAAA